>JAZHYW010012372.1:0-34643 GCA_037355805.1 Ixodes ricinus
TCTGCAGGTATAAATTCACACATTGTTCGATTAGCACTTTCATGGCTCACACATACAGGCTTTAAATTTGTTTAACGAAGGTCACACACACGCGGTATTCTTAGTAAGCATCACAACACCGTATATCAAGGAATGTTGATTATCTGTGCAGCTTTGGAAATGAAATCTCCCATCTATCAGACCAGGCTTTGTAGCCAGGATTTTGTTTCGAAGGGGGGGGGCATGACAAATTGCTGTATGAGGGGGAGGGGGGAGAGCAGGCACCAGCAAAATGGAAGATCTCGGCGGGCGCCCGGGCCCCATGGGCAGATCCCCTGGCTATGTACCTGCATCAGACACCCACTACCATGCCTCGTTTGAATTCCGATGATTCACGTTGCCTTGCCATGAGCAACCTAGTCATTGTTTAAACTGAGTCATGCGATGTCAGGTCACTACCGATACATGTCTGGGCTAGGGCCTCCAAATAAGCTGCGCTTCAGAGCAGTGATGCTTGTTATCTCGGCGCCTCAAGTTATATTCGCCAGTTATCTGAAGCTCTGTCTGAAAAGGCAAAAAGATGGTCTTCCGCCCTCCAGAAATATTTAAAGAACCCGCAATAGAGCGAAACTGTGTCGCCTGAACTTCCTGCCACCGCTCAGGAAGCCACATTTCAAAATTGTAATGATCGCCAACTGCACAGCCACAACACAGTCTGGAGAGAAATTGTGGTTAGTCTGAGCGTAGCTTATTCAGTGGCTCAAGTCGGGGCATTTCCAGCACGTTGCAGTACGGTGGCACCACCTACCATTACCTTTGCATATTGTTATCTCCTTACAGTTCAATTTACATATTTCAGTTTGAGCCTGTTGTATGATGTGTGAAGCCTATAGTTTGTAAACACGTTCCTTGGAAAGTGCTTTCGGCAGCTTATTGATAGCATCCTCGATCATCCGCACCGGTGCGCACGGGGGCAGCGAGGTGCGCCTTTTCATCTTCGATCAAGTGCACCGGTGCGCACCGGACGTCCTCGATCAACGAAGCGCACTTTCCCGGTGCGGCTTTTCGTTGCCCCAACTCGCACCGAGAAAATCGACGGTGCGCCGGGGTGCAGTCCCATCAGGCATTGCGGCCAGGAGCGGAAATCGAGAAGATGGCGGGAGTAGCAGACGCGCAGACTATCGAGATGGCGGTCTTGCAAAAACGAACACGTCTCGCAGCTGCACTAGATGAATTCCTCAGCTGTTCTGACGGCAAGACTACGAGCTTCTTACCATCGCCGCGATTACAAGCGATTGCCGCGGTGGCAAGGAGCGCCTGAAAGGTACGAACTTCGTGGAAAGCGTCGCGAGGTGTTTCGATAACAGCGAGGTACGGCTATTATCTGGTGTTTCTCTTTCTTGAACAAACAATGGTGGCCAACATATACATGTGGAATTGTCAGCCGCTTCGTGACCCCATCGACAATCACGTCCACGATGTTCATTTGTGTCGACCCTCATATCCGCGAGTAAAAGAATAGGAGACATTGACAGCAGACGGGCACCGTGCGCTGACCTACGCAAGAAAAAACGAACAAAATGCGAAGTGACGCAAGGTGGAGCTCGCCGCGGTGCGGCGGCGCGGTGCACTTTGTCCTCGATGTTGCACCGACTTGGCGCTGCACGACCGAGGAGCGCTGTGCACTGTGCTGGTTTCAGGGCGATTCCGGTGCGAGTTGATCGAAGATGCTATGAGTTATTGCAATGTTATAACTGTTCCTAGAAGCCTTGTTGATGTCCCTTTGTGCTGTGCTAAATATGGTGTTCTGAACAGTTGAAGAATCCGACGATGAGGAAGAGGAAGAAGAGGACAGGCCGAGCACTGCCCGAGACACACCCTCTGGCACCGCAGTCAGAAATGAGCTTGTCAACACCGTTTTTAAGTGAGTTTGTGAAACATGCTACAAAGCATCAGTGGCTTGAATCGGAACATTTTCGACCATAAGGCAAAAACGGTTCAGCCCGACGTTTCAAAACCTGCTCGGTTTCTTCATCAGGGGTGACTAAATCGTGAGGAGCAGCAGCAGTTTTTATCTTCTTCTTAGTTGTTTTCGACTCAAGTTTTCTTCTGTGGAGCAGTCCATGTCCGCTACCTGACGACGGCAACAAACAAGAAACCATCTGTATAATAGAAGAAAATTCGAGTCAAAAACAACTAAGAGGAAGATGAAAACTGCTGCTGCTCCTCACGATTTAGTCACCCCTGATGAAGAAACCGAGCAGGTTTTGAAAGGTCGGGCTGAACCATCTTTTGGGGATTTTGGTTGGAACTCTTCTGTGTAAACCTAAAGCATCAATGGGTGCAGGTAAAAGAAAAGCCTTGTGTGTATTAAAGAAACAATGTTTTGTTATTGTACTCGAGTGTCTTCTTATTATTACATAGGGACAATTTTGCCATTTACAAACTGCACGTTGAGCTTGTAGGCTTCAAGTGCCACCCTCTGCTTCTGCAGTTCTATAATCTGGTCCAGGCGTTCAACAATAGCTTGCTGTGATTGGATAATCTTGTGGCTAGGGTCCTCCACGCCACCTGCACATAGAGGAAAATGGTTGCTTGCCTTATTGAGAATTGGAAAGCCATTTTGTGATCATGTTTCCATGATACTGTTGTGAAACTCGCATGAAGAATACATGTCCAGGTTAGGCATGAGAAGCGTGCATGAATGATAAAACCAAGTTGTTAACGAGAGAAGGGACCTTTTGCCAAATTACCCAAGCACCAAGAAGTAGGTACATTCACTCCCCTTATCTGTATAGAAAAATTAGGGAAGTAAATGATCAAAATAAAGTTGGCAAACGCGTGCGCAAGGTGTCATCTGTAAAGTAGGTATCTGTTACGGAACGGTTGCTGCTGCAGACACTACCATGTGCAGTGCGTGCAACAACACGCATCATGTTCCTTGGAGCTGAGGTAATTTAACGAAAGGCATATTGGTATTTAATCAGTTTTAGCCAGCAAATAAATGTAATACTTTTTTCTGAGAGAAATGCACAGCACCCAGAAAACGTGGAACAAGTGAAAAAAAAAAGCCGACAGGAGTGGTCTTTTCTACGGTGGATGTTACCGGGCAGATTGACTTGTTTCAATATTTACAGACTAGTTTTATCACACTGCTGGATATTTTGTGCAGTGTGGCCTTGGATTCAATGTGAGGTTTATGTTGCAATCCACATCTAGTAGAATGATACTAACGTCTTTGGCTGGGTTTGTGACTGCTTGAAGTGTGGAGCGAAGCCCCACCGTCGTCTTGCAGCAGACATCCGCTGGCATCGTGGTTTTCTGAATAGAAAAACGAATAGAGCTGAGTACAGTTCTTTGTAAACTGCTGGCTAACATATGACCGATAGACTACAACAGGTTGTGACGAGCAAGCATGATTGCTCAACCAAAAGAACCAAAACCACCCACCTGCATCTTCCAGCGGGTGTACGCCTTGAACGCCAAATAAGCTGGAAGACAAAAACAAAAAATCATGAAGTGTTCCAATTATAACCACTATGGGCAATGTTATTTATTTACTTACCGATGATTACCTGCAGTGTCCTGAAGGCATTATTACAGAGAGTTCATTATTCAGAAAACTCGTTAGGTCAAAATGCAGGTGCAAACAGATCATGATCAAACTCTTTCCATTCTAGCGCTGTTTGAACAAAGAGTTAAATAACAGTTTCTACTTTGAATTGAAATGTAGGTCTATTCTGGACGCCAAATGCAATTTCCTCCAATGATACAGGTGCTACCATTATAGAAGCAATCAAAAAGTTAAATGCAGCAAACCTTGCACGTGGTGGTCTCACTGAAGCAGGCCTGCATGGTCCTGGAGTCGTATCTTGCAAAAAAGAAAAAAACATTATTTTGATACAAACACAATCTTTGGTAGAAATGTAGCACAGTCCTGTCCTGTTTAACCGGAACATAGGTCCCAGAGTCTAGATCATTTAAATAAAGAGCTAATTGATTAGTCACGCTACACTTAAATTTTGAAGTCGAAAAGCTCACCAACGGAAGGAACTAGCTCGACTGAGCCTGGCCTTGCTGCATGTGATGTTGTGGGAGCACCTGGGAGATTGGAATTTAAAGTGGTTGTTGGAGTAGGGAAACACGACCATATGAAATGCAACTACTGCATGTGCAGAACCTCATAACAATTGTAAAACGTTTTGCCAACCAATTGTGACAACACATGACACCCATTAATGAGGGGATGCAAGCAGTTTGTTCATCCAAGTGTGAGCCTACCCAAGAATGGCAGGCTGAAGGGCTCGTCCACTGGCACCTCGACCGCAACCCCAATATCGAAGGCACCAGGGATGCCAGCCATTGCCTCCACGCTCAGGAGCCCCACGACTCTCTCCTCCACATCATTGAGCGGCTTGTCACCAACCCCGCCTCCGGTGGCACCCTGGCTGCGCTTCAAGGATGCACCTGTGCATCATGTCAGTATCAAGTAACGGGTCAAAGTGGGATGCAGTTTGCGCGGATTATCAGTTACATCACGACTCTTCGTTAGGTTAGTTGGTTAATAGTAGATACTAAGTAATTAATACAAACAATTGCGTAAAAAAAACACATACAACATGGTTTTTTGAAGACAACTTGATTAGGCAGGCGAGCTGGTTACCGTTAAACATTCTAAAATCCTAGACACAAAAAGGACAAGCACGAGACGTCTTTAATGACAAGGATTAGCCATAACTTCCAACCGATTTTACTGCAATGCTAATCCAAGCAATATCACTAATTTTCGAATTACGTTCGCATAGCGAAGGCTACCACCCTATTGTTTGTGCGATCGAATGCGGGTATGAAGGTTGCTAAGACTGAAGCTTGGGCTAATTGGTAAACGTTCGAAGGATCTTTTCGAGCTATGCGATCATTTTTCGTGTATGACACTAGGTACGAGCGAACGTAATTGCCGATCTACCTCATTACACGCTTGGGCTGATGTCCTTTGTCGTTGAAAGAGGCCAAGAGCCTTCTGCAGTATCTGGCAGCACTAAGCTAAGTAATAAAATGCGCTCGCTCGTCGACTCTGCATTCACGCCAAACGTTTCGCGCCTTATACATGGCTTGCATGTATAAGGTGTCAATGTACATAAGTACACCTGCCTCTAGTTCATTCATTTGGTAGTTAGTGAAACACAAGTCAAGCATTGTTTCAGACACGTCCGTCACCCTGGTAGCTACTTTCACCACATTTTCCAGGCCAAAAGAATGCAAAGTATCAAGAAGTTTTTGCGTAGTTGGGTCTGAGGATAGCACATCTATATTGAAGTCACCGCAAAGAACAACATGTATACCAGTCTGCACAGAAGACTCTAGCATATCTTCAAGGTATTGGAGAAACATGGGTATTTTGCCTTGAGGAGGCCTGTACAGGACAACAAGAACAGTATGGCCACATTTGATCATTAGAGACTCAAAGTCTGGCGTTATCACAGAGTATTCGGCTGACACATCATAATCTAGACATTCTTTTACATATACCGCCACGCCTCCTCCTCTCCTTATCTCTCGAGATATCGATGTACATCTGTATCCCGAAAAATGAACAATATCGGAGTCATCAGAAAACCAGGTCTCAGTAAAAGCTAAGATATCGAAGTTGTGATCTAGGTCACTTGAAATGTTTCAACAGCTTCTTGTTTATTTTTAAACTTCGAGCATTTAGGTGCAGAGAGAAAACTGCTTGTCATGCAAAGCAGTACAGTGCTTGAAAGAAATGGAATCGTAATAACTGCCTTTTAAACTTAAAAAAGCGTTCGATTCAATCAAGCACGATATTCTATTGGGAAATCTTTATAGATGTGGGATTAGAGGGAAATCGCTTAGCCTAATAAACAGTTATTTATCAAATCGGTTGCAATATACAGACGTTAATAACGCGAATTCAAATATGGGTAAAATAAAGTACGGTGTCCCGCAGGGCTCTATCCTTGGCCCACTGTTATTTTTAGTGTATATCAATGACATAACTAACGTACCGCTTTCTGGAGATATAATTCTTTACGCTGATGACACTAATATATTTTTTTCTGGGAAAAACCTACAAGAGATTGAGCACCACACCAATACGTGGCTCAGAAATGTATCATTATGGCTCATAGCAAATAAGCTAGAATTAAATACTAAAAAAACTAAGTATATTATTTTTAGACCACGTAATAAATGTGTCGAGCAAGAAATCCTCATACAATATCACGGCGAAATTATTGAACGGGTTGTTTCGCACAAATTCCTTGGCGTTTTGTTTCACGAAAACTTAAGCTGGTCTTGTCATGTAGACAAACTAAGAACCGAGATCTCGCGCTCCATTGGTCTTATATGTAGAGTTAGACATTTATTGCCACGTCGAATAAAGAAACAGTTATACTACGCATTGGTTCATTCTCGTTTTAACTACTGCCTACTAGTATGGGGAACAACAACAAAAACAAATATAGACAGCCTATACACACTGCAAAAGCAAGTCTTGCGTTTAATAGAAAATGCACCGTACAGGAGTCATACTGCTCCGCTTTTCAGAAAGCACCAGTTATTAACATTGCAAAATGTTATAAAAAAGAAATTATCTTTAATCATCTATAGTCAAATAAAGTCCGAGCCAACAGCCTTTTTCAACAGTACCTTTGGAAAGAACATACTTACAATCTTAGATCCACCAACTACACAAGAGGAAAAGTACGCACAAACTACGGCAACCAAAAACTATCAAACCAAATACCCATCCTTCTAAATGACCATCCTGATCTGATGGCTATAATCGAAGACAGTGTGTCAATTCAGGCTTTAAAAAGAAACATGAATATGTACTTTCTGTCATCTCAAGAGTGACTGCGTTCTCAGGTTTATTTTTTTAGAGTGTTATGATATGTGCTGTGTCATGTTTTATGCTTCTTTTTTTATCAAAGCAAGTTATTTGTTATTTTCTTGAATTTATGCAGTGCTATCCCGTGTGCACTGTTGTGCTTAGGGTTTTCATATGGTTGTTTACATTTCGCAGGTTTTCATTTTTCTGCCTTCGTGTGTGCCACGCTGAGTGATGTGCCGGGGGGGGAGGGGGGAGGGGTCGACGCCTCGTCAGGCATTTAGTTGCCTTTTGCGACGGCCTCCTGAGACAACTGTGATGTATGTTGTCTGAATAAAACATTGAATTGAAATAGGCTGTTTAAAAAGACACTTTTTGTCTTTGCGGTTACCCTTTAAAGGGGCAATAAAGAGGATTCTGCGATTGTCTGTTCTTGGTGATAACTGATTCGACGGGCCTTACTCATCATAAAAATCTAAGAAGTACAATCACGCGACTCCGATATCCCTATTTAAGAAGGAGATGAAAGGTCGGGACACACCTATTTCTGAGCCGATTTTTCCGCTCAGAAAACGTGGGGTATAACCCCAGCAGCAGTGTGAGCGAGGTAATGACGGGCGCTCGTCGGCCAATTGCAAGCCGCCTGTTTCGGAGAAGCGGTGTGCGATTCAGAGGCGGCTTGCGATTAGCCGATAAACACTAGTCGTCATCGTACTCACACCGCTGCCGGGGTGTACCTCGCCTTTGCTAAGCGGAAAAGTCCGCTTAGAAAGTGGTGTTCCCCGACCTTTCAAGAACTTTTTAATCAAAAAATCGGCGTCGTGATTGTAATTTTTGGATTTTATGCATGGTTAGGGCCCGTAGAATTAGTTATGACCAAGAACAGACGATCGCTGAATCCTCTTTAGTGCCCCTTTAAAGGGATACTGAACCGAAATTCGGATTTCGCAAAATAAGGCCGGAGAAGCGTTGAACGGGACGCTACGAACTCCAAAACATCGCTCATCCATTGAGATCTCAAACAGCAGGCCGTTCTCAAGCAGCAGGCGCGATGAAGCGAGGACTCTAACGTCATGATCTTCTTCGAACAGTTGAGAATAAGGGGAAGCGGTGTCGTTTCTCTCCTCCTCGCTTCGGTTCACCAGCTCGACGGAACGAAGCGAGGAGGAAAGGGAATGAGAGTCGTGAAGTCAAATGTCTTATCGACCTCGTCGGGCGTGTTCGATCGGCCATCCGTTAGACATATCGCAGTACGACTGGGTGGTGTTTTGTAGCGTGAACTACACTGGCCGAGGTTGAGCAGTTTCGCGAGGCTCGCATAATGAGCCGTGCTGCGCAACCGCGAGGAGCAGTGACTTCACACGGCGCACAGCTGGCGGGGCGGAGCCGCCGTCACTGCGGGCTCCGCCGCCATCGCGCGCGCCTCGCCGGTCTTCGCATTTCAGAGGAGCGACGTCATAACTGCGGCAGACGCACTGGCGCCGCCGCGAGCCCAGCTGTCCGCCTCCGTTGCGCAGTAGCCAAGTCTGAGGCTGTACCGGAGCTGCTTGATAGCGCCTCTCATTCTGTTCGCATAAGCTCACGCTACGTATATCCTGGAATAGCCAAGCTAAGCCACCGTGATTTTTGGGGGTTCGGGATCGTCCCGACTATTGCTCCAACCATGTTTTGTGAGCTCGAAATTTCGCTTCAGTACTCTCGTTAAGCTCTCCGTGACTTTAGACATTGTATCTCAGATTCTTCTGTTTCCTCAAGGAAACAGAGAGACGCATAAATTACGGAATGTTGCAGCGGTTTGCTGACATCGACGATAGGCAGTGATTCGAACTACAAGATCACGGACGATTAGGACAATCTACTGCACCTGATACAACTAATCGAGACCTAGGTACATCCTAACTCAACTTCGCAAGAAGCGTAGGAACAGCAATGAATAAGGGTATTTTTTTAGACATTCCTGCCAAACGCATTCCGGTCACTCAAGACATTGACGTTGTCAATTATGCAACGGCGTACAGAGCCGAACATGTCCGCCAAGCCCTGAGCTATATGCCTGAAGAAGGCGATAGTGTTCTGGGGTCTCACGCAAAATGCGGAAACAACTGGCTTCAACAGATCATACAATTTACTCTTCACAGGTAAAAGGAAATGGTCGACGACAGAGCTGCCTTGAGCGTCGGATGTGTCACACTTTAAATCCCGGCAACATTTTCGCTCAATTCACCATCGCTACCACTTCTTGCGTCGTGCATTGCTTTTCGGCGAACGTATTGTTCTCGCCGCGCCATGTACTTCTTAAACTTTAGGAGACTGTTCGTCGAGAAACTGATGGAGAGGTGGAGACGAGAGCTCGTGGGGAAGTCAGAACGCCGCGCTCTGCTGACAGCAATTGATGTGAGACCCGAATCTAGCTCCCCTTGGCTTCACTGCATTCGTAGAGCTCGTTCGCATGTGAAAGCCAAACGCCGGACACCGGCGTCTTGCGTCCGACGTATTGGCACCGGAGAATAAACTTGCGCTCTTTACGGTCTGCAGACTAATCTTTCCATCCAGAACTCGGCGTCCTGACGCAACACCTCCCTAGAAGAAAAGGCCGTAGCGCTCCGAGTGGTTACGTTACAATGTCGGAGAAGGAAGTCTATAGCGGAACTACGTGAGAAAACGTCTGTGGCATCGACGTGAAAAAAAAACGTTTGTTGTCGAGTGGCGCGGGGTGTTCATGAGCGTTTATCCGACATTAATATACGTTTTAAAAGCGCAGTATTGTACAATTTATTATATATATATATAATAAAAACATAATATACAACGCGCTACCAAGGTTGAAAGTACCAATTTTATGTTTTTGTTTATCCCCGTAACCGCGGCACTACGTGCAATCCCGCAGATTCCCACACTTTTCGAATGAACCGGTCCGCTGCGACGTTTTCTTCCTCGTATGGGTTCCGATTCTGGTAAATTTACGTTGTGTGTGAGCTGCTGACTGTCTAAAGAGGAACCCTGAGACTTTCAGAAGGGAAGGGAACCGAAAAATATCCAGTCATCGCCTCAGGGAGTGCACGCGAGCAAGAGATCTGTCTGCTCTCGTGTTTGTGTGTGTGTGGGGGGGGGAGGGGGGGTTCTTTTGAACACGTCCTGCTACGGTTTGAGTGACATGTGTGGCAACCACCCAACGATGACACTGGTCCATTATCGGTAGACCTCCCTTTCGACAGAGAAAGACTTAAAGTTCGTGTTCAAATGTTTTCGCTACGGATATTGTGGGACGTATGGATACGATCGACAGGTGAGAAACAACTTATTTACGGGCTTTTTGGTCATGTGGGATGAGAGTAAAGAGCTGCAGTCGGTTTTTTTTTTCGTGATACAATGGAGTTTTGTTTTTCGTCGTTATCCGTTTGTAATTGTGTCGACATTCGTAAACATGCGTGGTAATATTCTAGTTTTTACTGGAAGGTAAATAACAAGTTTGTGTGATTACTCAATGTACGTTGTTCGTGCTTAACACGAGCAAACGCTTAACATTGGGCCTCTCATTGGCTTCACATCACAGAAAGTATAGTTGGCTTATGTCCAACCACATGTCCCAAAAACTGGTTTGGTTTTGTGATAATATTGGCGTTAATAATATTATATTTAATTATCTGAATACTATTTACTGCTTTTTTATCGGGATATATTAAACTTTAAAGCGAGAAGTCAGTTCAGTAGACACCCGCTAAACGGTATGCATTTTTCCAATTCCTTCTTCTTTGCGGCCGCTCTGTCTGTGATTGAAAGAAAAAAGAAGAATAAGTGTTCTTTCTCGGACTGAAGAAGAGCCTACCAGGCTTGAAACGTTTCGTACTCAACTTTTTGGCGACTCTCTCTTCGATTCGGAAGACCCTCTCCTTAAGGACAAATATCTTTTGGAATATATTTCTCTCGAGTGCCTCCTTTTTATCCCAGGTGCTCTTCCTTCATATATATATATATATATATATATATATATATATATATATATATATATATATATATATATATATATATATATATATATATATATATATATATATTGATAAGTTGTTGCGGAAGTCGGGACAGACGCCGGGGCAGCAGGGCTTACTGCTTTATTGCAACATGGTCAAACGTCAAGTACGAACAAGATGGAAGTGATCCGCACAGCAGCGGCGTTCCGCCTTTCTAGCCAGGGCGCCAAGCGATAACATCTGGCGCGCATGCGTGCGGCGGTATATCACACAGAGATATGACAGTGCACGTCACCGACGCAATATTGTGCAAGTCACCGACGCAACATATATATATATATATATATATATATATATATGTATATATATACTGGTAGGCTCAAAAAGAGTATGCCCTACAGCTGATGTCCACATTCGCATTGAAAATATTGAACTTAAATTATTGTAAATGAATTTTACCTCTCCGGAATTTAATAAGGCCCGCGACTGAAAAGAAGTTTTAAAGTGTTCAATAAAATTATATGGTCAATAAAAAATATTCATATAAAAAGTGTATCTAGCAAACGGCTATTTCTAGACAAAGCAGCGACAAAGGTTCGTACTGAAACCATAGGCAACATTTGTCCATTTTTATTGCTTTTCGTTGCGACTTGATATTTCTACGAAAGAGAAAGACGAGGCCTACCAACGATGAAATTGAAATCCTGCTTGATATTAAGGCGACAATCAAATTGTACGTCAGGGTTTACGACAACTGCGCTATAATCATCCTGCTATTCGTAAGATATATATATAAACCCCAAAACAACACATCGTTCTCGGGGTCAATATTATCAATTGCAAATACCCATGTTTTAGGGGCAACTAGAAGTCCTAAGAAAACAATACAACAATTCAAATTAGCGCACATCGCTAAGGTTGAAGCTTGGGTTAGTTGGTGTCACATTCGTAAAAGGTTAAAACAGCGCAAATGACGTCTGTGTGTCTCATAACAGGACTGTATCACAGCACTGACTCTCAACTGAATTTTTATTCATCGTGACTGCACAATGAATACTTGTTCGGTCAAGACCATAAAAAGAAGATAAAACAGCCATGCATCAACACCACGAAAACACCGTATCGCACGCGCGCATTTTACACTAGTGACGAGTAAGATAATTTATTTCTGTGTAAGATAGGGCCAACAGACGGGCAGCTGACACAGTCGGCGCCTAATATAGATATCTCCAACGCATCGATTGTTTCACGGGTTTGTTGGTCGTACTAGCTTTTTACGATTTTACAATGCTGGAAATCCGGATGAAAGCTAGAATAGCGGCAATGAATGTCAAGATGGCCTGATACCGCAGAGGTCACATTATAGGCGTGCTCCCTTAACCTTTCATTGAGGCAGTGGCCAGTCTAGCCTACACTCTAAAGAAAAAAGGGTGTTAAAGTGTGTATTGTTACACCTTTTGTCAAATATAATACACCCCAGACGGCCCCAAATTTTACCAGGGGCTTGATAGCCGTGTTGTACAACTTATAAAAATAGCTAATGTACGTGCTAGTGACGACACAAAAATTGTTGGGGTTTTCTTGGCCCTACTGCAAAAAACTCGGTGTTTCTTTCTGGTGTCTTTGATACGTACTTTAGCTACTTAAAAAGCTATACTGCACCGTTATCAAGCTCCTCGTAAAATTTTGGGCCGTCTGTTCGACTATAGGGCGCTGTACGTCGTAATGAAGTTTTGGGGTGTATTATATGGGGCAAGGGTGTAAGGTGATACCCTTTTTTTTAGAGTGTACATCATTCCGCCCACAGGACAAACATATAGTATACACAGCCCCTACGGCGAAAGTGGAAAAAGCGATGTCCATGCCTAGTCACACAGCCCTTGGCCTACCTAGAGACATTGTTTATGGCTCTGCATAACCTTGACAGTTTTTCGGGCAGCGGAAATTAGCACATCCACTTCACTGCTGCTTGCTATTCTTTTTATATTGTGAGACAACCCGTGTAAATTTGGAATAAAGACAAATTTTCGCTTTTCCCGCGCATCTTTTTTGCAGGCATTGTCGTCACTCTTAATTTATTTGAGGATACCCTCAGCAGCCGCTACGAACAAGCGGGAGGGAAACTCTGCTGCCGTGAGGCGTTCGGTTTGTTTTTCCAAACTTTATCGAATTTGGTGAAGGCAGGAGTTTCGCAAGGTACTGATATAGCAAGCCTTCGTTATTGCTCTTTATACAATCTTTGAATGAGCCGAGTCGAAGTGTAGTAATGGCTTGCCGTCTCTTGCGATACGCGCCGGCAAGCCATACCTTTACAAGCTATCTAACACAGAAATAGAGTATCTTACTCGTCACTACTGTAAAATGTCCGCGTGCGATACGGTGTTTTTGTGGTGTCGAAGCACGACTGGTTCTTTTTTATGGTCTTTACGAAGCAAGTATTTGTTGTGTGGCCACGATGAATAAAAATTCAGCTGAGAATCAGCGCTGCGTATGTGTCCTTCTGCTTCTTGTCTCTCGTCGTTTCCGCTGTTTTAACCTTTTAAGAATAGCGCACATCATTACCCATGAGCACAGTCGAGATAGCTAGCTGATTGGGCGTTTTTTTAAAGTTATTTCTCGAGGCCTTTCAAGTGACCCTAAAACATGGGTATGACACTGGTTTGGTGAAAACTAATTTTTACAAACTGCCAAAAAATGTAATATCTCTACCGACGTAGGTTACAAATATAGACAAAGATGAATTTCTACTCTGACAAGCTTTCCCATTCCCCACCCTCAGGTAGACCAGAGTAAAGGTATCGAGTCAGCTAAACCAATAGTGTCTCATAACAGGACTGTATCACGTCGTTCTTTAAAGAGATTAAACAATTAACTAGAAAGAACAGGTGGGTAGAATTTGTAAATGGATTAGTCGTTGAGGCAACGAAACGTGACAACAAGCTTCTCTTTTTTAGCGATAACATTCGTGAGTATGCTTGGCTTTGGTTCACTTTGAAGGAAAAACGAACTCCGTAGTCCGTCCATCCCTAAAGTGACCGTTCGGTGGAAGCTCACAGCCAATCAACGGTCTCACCTTCATCACGTGACCCCGCTCTGCGCTACGGCAAGGGTGGGATCCAGCACACGTGGCGAAAGAGGCTTGCGACATGTCCCCGCGAGCAGGTAGCTTCCACCGCGTTGTCAGTTTGCGGGGAACGGAGCAAATGTGACGTCTTAAGAGAAGGACCCCGGAGTCCTGGTGATAAATGACCGTCGAGAATGGATGGAAGTTGCTGGTCCCAGGCGAAATCCCGCGCGGCACCGGTGCAGAAACCGAAAACAACCAAGAGGGGAGGATTTTGTCGAGCAAATAAGCGTAGACAACAGAAAAGAGTTTAAAACAAAACGCGATGCAAACGAACATAAGTGTCCGAACAAGTTTCAAAGAAGGCTTTTGCAGCGGCGCAAGTGGAGGTGTTCGCGCTTCTAGCATATCTAGTGGGAGGAGTTTCGGGAAGAAAATCTCGGCCGAGCATGAAGAATGATCGCAGGAACATTAAGTTGAGTGGTAAAGTTGCCAGTGTTCTTTTCAATGAGTATATCCCTCGAGGCGGGTTCAAGGGCTAACGAGAACGCAATTTTTTTGTAGGAATTATCTGTGAGCTAAAAGGCAGTCTACATGTTCTATGTGGATATTCTGTTCAGCAGCCCTAACATGCAGACGAATATTATCCATGTTGCATTTCTTATCAATCTGTAAGAATGATAGTTATGCACTCATCACCAACTATATTGCCAGGTTTATACGTCCGGTTATGCAAACAGTGTACACGGCTTTGAAATGTTGGCTCTACATATCAATTCCCGCTTATACGGGCCTTAAACTACTATTTTATTTTAAATTGTAATTTATTTAGAAATACTACCAGTTTCCATCGGAAACTTTAGTAGAGTGTTTACAAGGTAAAACACAATTTTCATAGTTTATAGTGCAACGTTGAAAAAAAAAAAAGACAGTGAGGAGGATGGGGCTACTCAGTGGAGACACGGGAGAATCTTAATACCATGTATTACACATTTAAATGGGGAAAATAACATTAGACCACTAAAAAAGGATGAACCGACGGGAACAAGTAGAGTACACATCATATTAGGTGATTGCCTAGAGCAGTTGAGAATTATTCTATAGATGTGGAGTGAACAATGGCCTCAGGTAAGCTATTCCACTCAGACACTACTCGCGGAAAGAATGAGTATTTGAGGAAGTTGTTTTTACTCTAATATTCTGTGACTAGCCTTCCATGATTCCTTCTCGTAGCTCTGGACTTATGCGAAGTAACATATTTCATTTCGTCTAAAACGGTTTTGTCATTTAATATTTGAAACAAAAACCTTAGTCTTGAGATTTTGGCCCTTTTCTCGAGTGGTGCTAGTTCAGCTAAATTGCATAAGTGGGACGGTAAATCAGAGTAGCGAAATTTATTAAAAAAATCTAGCAGCCAAGCGCTGCACCTTTTCTAGTTGAGCGACATGTGTTTTATAGTGGGGGAACCATACGACATTAGCATATTTCATTATGGGACGTACCAGTGCCTTATAGGCTACTAACTTTGTTTCGTGGGATGCTGATTTTAAAACTCTTCTTAGATACCGTAGCTTGTTAATTGCTTTGGTAGTAATGAAGTCGATGTGGGTTTCCCACCTAAGGCTCTGCTGAAATTGAAGTCCGAGGTATTCGTACTGTTCGACTTTTTGAAGGGGAGTGTTGTCAATGCTGTAGGGAAATTGCAGAGTACTTTTTTTATTACTGATTGTCATGTAAACAGATTTTTTTGCGTTTAATACCATTTGCCAATCAGAACACCAGTCACTGATCACTTGCAATGCACTGTCCAATAAAAGCTGGTCGTTTTGAGTTTTGACTTCGGTGTACAATATGCAGTCGTCTGCGAACAGTCTAATGTTTATATCAATGTTGTCGACTATGTCGTTAATATAGAGCGAGAAAAGAAGACGTGCTAGCACAGATCCCTGTTCCTATATTTATTCGGGATATTTCAACGAAAGCAAATGAGACGCACCTTAAGGCCTAACTTATTTACAGTTTGTATAAATGTAGTCCCAGCGATATCTCACACGTTGAACACAATGCAGTTGTAAAATATATACTTATTTTTTAAGTATTTATTTATTTTCTTCTATTCGGTAGAGCGCAAAGCCGAGTGTATGTATAAATTGAATATTTTTGTATTGCCGCTCCCCTCCACCCCCCCCCCAAAAAAAAAATTCTAGAATACTGCTATAATCTACATATATAGTAAAAAAATAGAAAGTTTATTTGAGGGTTGTACAATCGTATGTCTTCATTGAAAATAACCAACAATAAGAAAAACGAGCGCAATACTTTAATTAATTACAGACCAGCCGCTTATTGCAAGATAAATGAATGTACCCAGTTATTTGCGATGCATTCAAAAGCAGTGGTCTGAAAGAGTGTACAATGCGCGTATATGCATGGTGCAATCTTTCAATTTGTAGAGAGCAGTAAAGGCTATCATTCAAATACTTTATTTGACATAAAGTGTTTGTTCCCTTGTTTTGTAAGCACTTTTGAACACTGCCTCTTTTAAACATTGCAAGCACCGCTGGAGGACTTCAAATCATATAAACAGCAAATCGTCTTTTCATATTGAAAGGCACGAGAAAAAAAGTGTATTTATAAATATTAATTTTAGTCAAACAAGTTTAGTTTTCATGCTTTGTGCGTGACGGCGACTGTTTTGCGTAGTTGGGAGCAAAGTACGGCTTGTTGCTGGATCATCAATCTTGTAAAGCTCAAGCTTTCCGTGGCTAGGTTACACACCAGGTTTTAAGATTTTTTGAATGCACAGTTCGCTATATCGCCCTTGTATTGTCATCTTCATCTCATCTCCTTTCCTCATCTCATCTTCTTTCCAAATTTAGTAGATATCAAGATTAAAGCGAATGAAAATATGTGTCGAGTAAAGGCGCTACAAATGCAGACGCTATACACTGATTAAATACTCGTATGTTTTAGAATTTATTGCATTTCGTCCTTCAAATGTACCTACGGAATATTTGTAGACGTTTGCTGAGCCCTTGTGCACTCCACAAATGAAGGCTAGATTTTGGCAGCGCTGCAACAACTTGTAAGCAGACCAATATTTATAACTTGTTTTGAAAACATGCAAGCAGGAGTTTGCTAGCCTGCGAGAAGGAGAGTGAACGTTCGCTTGCTCAGTATCAAGCAAAAAAAGCTAACGCGAATTGACGTGTCACCGAAATTGCGATACAGCGCGGAACCAATTTACTGGAAGCGGGAGTTAACATGCATGGGGAAGCCATGAGAGGACTATATACATTGAGGTTAGCTGGTGTCGCGTAACTGAATAAAATAACAGCGCCAAGAAGCAAAGGACAACTTGGCGTAATAAAGAAGAAAGGGAGAGCAAAGCACTCAGGTTGGATTCCTTTTTCTTGTTCGCTCTTTCTTGGCAATTTTGGAGTGTGCGGTTGTGCCGGAGCACGTTTTTGAATAATGAAAGAAAAGCGTGATGTCTTTCAGAACATTCTGAAACTGCATCGCCATGTTCAACCCTTGACATTCACCGTCAGGCCGAGCACAAAGCACAAGACATTTCACTAAATGATTGGAACATGTTGAATAACTTTGATCTAGTTGATATTTTTGGATATGAAGATCAGCAGGAAACACAGCCTAAGAAATTTGGTGCCTCTAATTTTTTGTAATGGGCTTAGCAGAGTTAATTGTTGCATAGAAACCTGTTTATATGTAGAAAAAGAAGAAAAACAGTCTATGTTGTGTTTCTGAGAAAGGAGAAACGCCATGTTAGATATCGCAATACAGATTGCTTTTTATAGATCTAAACATACTCTTAGCCGCCTCCTTCGCCGAGCTCCCTCGAACGCGTTCTGGGGAAAGTACCCGCTCTATTTTATTTTTAGTGTTGCACTAACAAAAATCTTCTATTTTGGCTTCGGAATAAAACCAAGAGTTTCGCGAGATCAGTTTTCGTTTAGAGATGTCCCGAACCTGCCAATACTAAAGTTCGAGCAAGTTCGACGCTGTTGAACTTCTAACAGAAAGTTCGAAAAAATTGCGACCTAAGTTCGACTCTTGTGCGCCAGAACAGAACTTTGAAAATGAGCAGACGCTGTAAACATCTAAGACCAAGATTCTTCCACTCTGAACGAGTGCATCATTCAAATCTGGTGACTCCTGTTACATGTTCGAATGAAAACGAGTAAAAAATCTTTTCTGGTGCATACCATAAATCTATAGTAGAAGCTACCGAGTTACGTTGTTGACATGAATAAAATTTTCTGCTTCGACGAATTTGACGAAGATAAAGGTTGTTATCGGTGTGGGCAGCTGAATATGTTGTGTAAATGGAAGATGTGTACAGGTTCGCTCGAAGCAAAATGGAGCGGCGGAGCAGCAGCCAAACTAAAGCCCCTGTATCCTGGGAAAGTGGCGCCATTCATTGATGTGGAAATGCTCTGAGACACGCGCCCCGCCCCACTTCTGGGAAGAACGTGGCGTTTGAAGTCTAGCTTAGTGCTGCGCTGTGCCGCCATGATCATCTCAAGGGCTGCACGTTGCACGTGCCTCGTACATCGACGCACCTTGTGCTACTTTTGAAACATGAAGGGGCTTTAGGCCAAACTGCATCGCCACGCTACCTATGAGCGCCGGCTGGAACAGATAAGTGCCGTCTGCGCTTGCGGGCGTGCCGTTTGCGGTGTCCTCCGTCTTTCTCCTTTAATCCTCGCATTATCGCCGTCTCGTGCCGCCAACTGCTGCTTCGATAAACACCGCTAGGTGTTCAGTTCGCATGGGGAGATAACACTGAGGGCAAGTGCAGAGAAGGGCAGAGTATTTTTCAGTGCGAGCTGAGCACCTGGCGGTGCTTTCAGGAAGAACATTGCGCCTCTCGAGGCGCCGATAACATGTGATGTGGAAGAAGAAAACGGAGGCCCCCGCAGAAGGCACGTTCGCATGTGCAGATGGAGCCTATGAGCTCCAGTCGGAAAAGTAGCGCAATGTGCGTTGATGCACGAGGCACGTGCAACGTGCAGCCCGTGGGAAGATCATGGCGGCACAGCACTGCACTAAGCTAGATTTCAGACGCCATGTTCTTCCCAGAAGTGACCCGTGGCACGCGTCTTGAGCATTTCCACAACAATGAATGGCGCCACTTTTCCCAAGACATAGGGGCTTTACCAGTCGGCGCTGCTTGATAGCGGGGCGATGCAGTTTGGTCTTTAGCTTGGCTGCCGCTCCAGCGCTTTGTTTTACTTAGAGTGAACCTGTAGGCAAGCGATGTTTTACTGTTTCAGTAAAAAATGTGACAATTGTTATTTCGATTTATTATTTATTCCTAATTGACCCCAGCAGGATGGGAATATTCACGTGTACAAAAATTAAATTTAAAAAATGTAGTTTCCGTTATGTTTTTAATATTTGCAGAAGTCCGGCAGCACTATCCAAAAGTCTAAGTTGGTCGAAGGTTTTCCGAAAGGTCGAAAGTTCGCCAAAAACCAGTTGAGCTTCGAGGTTGGGCAAAAGATGGCGGCATCCCCGGTCTCGGCCATTTTCGGTTCGGGGGGCAACAGAGTGCTGGGTCAGCTGGGGAAGATGAGTTTGCCCTGCCGCAGGCACTAAAGACACATCTGCGGCCGAACACAGAGATGGTAACAAAAACGGGTCGACAAACAAGTTGATTACGCCAGCACAAGAAAATAAAAATAGGACGTGATGAAGGAATTTGTTCCCTGGTTTCTCTACCACGTAAACCTCTAAGTTGAAAGTGCAGGAGGAGCTTCACACTTCCCTGTCCAATCAACGGCTTCTCTCTCATCGCCTAACCCCGCTCTCTGCGCGTGCTCATGTGTGGGAGCGTTGTCACGTGGCGAAAGGTAGAGGTATGACTGGTTCAACTAGCACCTAGTTTACACCCAAGTGTCAGCTTGGGGGTGAGCAAAGTACTGTCTGTGTGCTTTTGTATTCTTCCTTTATCGTTTTTGTTGTTGGAAGAGATTCGCTAGTGGTCCTAACACGTATTCGCTTCGGCGTCATCAGGAAACAGTAGAAGATATGGGAAGAGCAGAAAGATCTCAAAGCGAAACGGATTTAGTCACTCGGCGAGCCTAATGACCCTCTTAATTAATATAGCTGTCTCGCAGCTTTTAATATTTATTATCAGCTTGCACTTATATTTTAAGTTTGCAGCAAGCGGCGCAAACTTATTTTCGCCTTAAGACCAGATGATACTATTTTGTGTGTAAAATGTTTGCGGAAATGGGAGTTTTATTTATTTAGTTGCATCAATAGAGAAAGACGTAAATCTATAAAATAAAAAACACTCCTCGACTTATCATGCTGGGTTTAACGTAGCACGTAGATATTGTCTCCTCACGAAATCTGGGAACAAGATTTGATTCTGGGTCGCACCTTAGGATAGGCCTTCTCCGCCGACCAGCAAACTCTCAGCTTTTACTGTGCTTCTGTCACTCTACGATGACCAAAATCTGGTCTCATTTTCAACGGGAAGCACATAAGGGGACTCTTTATGAACGCTTTCACTCTGAAGGAAAATTTAAGAGCACCAGCCAATAACCCGTTTATATTTACTGGTCCTATAAAATTCCATTACAGAAAACAAACAAAACACAGCAGTTGAAATAACAAAACATTGACGCACTTTCCAGCTTGGGAAACATCGTCTTGCTGGAAGAAGGAACTTGAAACGAGAAAAAGAAAACGTGCTACACCATTAATATTAGTGTGTTTTTTTTTCTTTGCTATCTGGAAAAAGAAATGGTTTCCGTGTCGCACATGGGGAAACATTCTTCCTGCCAACACGCAAACACTCGCTGTTTTTTATGACTTCCGTCCCACATAAACACAGCGTCAAAACTTCTTATGAAAACAGAGCACACAAGCACAGGCTTTGTTAATATTTTCATGTCGCATAAAAAAAGTTTACGGACACCGTAAAAGAAATGTTTTTGTTGACTAATCCCACAATGTCCACTCGATATAACAAAAAAGCCTATAATAATCCGGTCACAAGCAAATATGTACAACGAACCTAGGTATGCGCCCAGAACCAACATAAATTTATAAATGACAAGGATCAGCGATATCTGAACCCAAGAAAGGGAAGCATGCCATCCTATCAAAAGATCAAGATAACCAATCCGTGATATCCGGTTCAAGAATTTCTTGAACCCCCACGTAGCCTCTTTCTTTCTTTAAGAAGCACACACCTCGGGGATGGATCAGCCGGACTAGGGATTGGGGAGAAAGTAAATACTAAACGATATGTTTCTTTTTTTTTCATTTTTGTTATTGACGCGTTTCTTTTCAGAGACGGAATTTTTCGGGAAAGTCGAAGCGGCCCCGTTTTCATTTATCTTCAACGGACCAAAAAATGACTCGTGGGGATTAAGTGCGCCTCGGTTCACCCTCGGATAATTTTCCCCTTCGAATGTAGCGCCCCTTCTTTTGAAGTGGGGGTTTCGAGATCAGATTGCTGGTTTCTCTTAGATCGGCCTGATTGGGGGTCTTCCGGAATTGATAGTGATGACCCCGAGCAAGTTAATGGGATATTTCTTTAGCACCCCCCCCTCCCCCTTCTCCTCTTTGATGCAAAAGGAACTCTTCAAAAGAGCTACCATCAGGACAACAAAACCTTACTGGAGACTTTCCTAGCTTATAGCCTATATATATATATATATATTTAAAGATTTTATATTGTTTACGGCCCTATGAGCAGCTGCTGATCTTGGAGGACATCTTCCAACTTAGGTAACGAAATTTTCGTGGGTAAATTTTTGGAATAATAGTGATAATAGTGATTAAACGGAACGACGAGATGTCAACTTGCAAACTGCCTTAAGCAAAATACAATCATATAAGAAGACAGAGTACCGTTGTTTAATTATTAACATTAATTAGGTTTAAAAAAACGCAATAGCTTAATTTAAATATGATCAAGGTTAAATTACACAAAGCTTGGCGAATAAAAGCATTCTGTAATGTTTTCACCAGGGAAGCCTCGAAAATGTGACAAGTGATCAAGGATTAAGCCAGTGTGAATGCTTGATATATTGCAAGTTCGGAAGAAGTCAAGTATTAATCCTTATTTTAAGTGCGAATTGATTAGCCGAAATTATTCGCAAAATATCGATAACTCTTTAGTCTAAGCGCAAGATTCATACTTCGGAAATTGGTTGCAAAAGTCGTTCACATCAGATCGTAGCGGTAGCAGCGCGCCCTATGGTGCAACCAAAACGTTAATATGCTGGGAGTTTCTGATAAAACTTATAATCATCCCTAAAAATATGCTCTTTAAGATAAAAATAAACTATCTGCGGTAACAAACTACCAGCCTTCGCGGACGTCACGGATTGCAAAAACATACTAGTTAATAAAATTAATAACTATAATTTACCATTTTTATTAGTGATAATAAACATATGGTTTGAATGAGAAACTTAATAAGCATCATCCAAAACAACTAAATAAATCAACTCGTTTTAGAATGATATAAGGTGTGGAGAACATTTTACGGCGCTCCGTAAAGAGTCTCAATTTGGAGGCGTTTCTTGGTTTCAGTTTGCTATCGGAGCGCATCTCTGCACCCGCGGCGCTGCTCTCCAGTGGCCGAGACGCGCAACACCCGTGCGCCATATTTCCGTCCATCCTACGAGCGATGCGAGGCGGTAACTTCGCGCCGTGACCACCGGGGAGCTGGGCCGTGGAGGCAGAGATGCACCTCGATAAGAAAACGAAACCTAGAAACGTTTAAAACTGCTTTTAATTAAAAAGAACTGTTCATGTTCATCACTTTGTTTCCACTGCGTGTGCACGATGCAATAATTCAACATATGTATTAACATTTTAAATACAAAACACCATTATATTTGTTCTTAAAAAGCTCGAGGAAGTTTTCGTCTACATGAAGTATCGTTAAACAACCAGGAAGATAAAAAAAAATGTGCTTCCGGTAGTCGATTTCTCTCCGTTATTTTCTTTATGCTTTTTTAAATTATTCTCAACGTTCCAATACACACAGATCCTAGCCAGGTAGTTGTTCTCCTTAATGCTTCACTCCGGAATTAAAACAATATAATAACTTACAGTGTAAGAACGAGCTTGCGTGACAATGCCTCGTACATTCGTCTTTCGCAAAAGCTCGTCCTTGCTTAGACGATAAAATTCGTAAAGAATTTTCATACTGGGAGTCCCAAAGATAAGACGATTTAAAAAGTCCGCCCCTTCGGAACGCTTTCATATAAAAACTACTAGCAGCTAGTTAGATATAAAAGAAACGAAGGAGAAAAGAAGACTTGCACGATAAATGCGTCTAGCTGTACCTTTAGTGCCACCATGTTTGCGAAAATATCGGTGTCAAGAAACTTAAAAAGTAAAAACGAAATCCTGAGAAGTCATGTCGACATAGCTTAAGGTTGAGCCGATCTCAAAAAGAAGTGAAACAATCGCCCAACTACGACACAAAAAAAAACGTGTTTGGCTTTGCGTACACGGACTCATCTTCCTATGGTTCATGTAGTACTCTATTTTTAACAGCATTTTATTACCACTTGCATGAAACATCGTGCTGACGCGTCGCTTTCTTCTCCATCGCAAAGACCTAAGAGACAAAATAAAATGTTTGAGGATAACATTTGCTCGAACCAGCGAAGTCTGCGTCGAAGAATCTTTCATGCGCATTTATTTGCACGGTCGTATTTCCAAGCGCTTGGCTTTGCGCGTCTGTCGAACGGCGGGTGAGGTGCGATGCAAATCCGGAGAAAAAAATCAGGGATTTGGATTTCCCACCTTTTTCGTTTTATATTAGATTTTCAGTTGAATCCTTCTGCCGGTTGACAATAGGAGACAGAACGACTGGCTGTCTTTTTCCTCCAGCTGCGTTTGCATAGTGTTGCAACTATTTTAGTAGTAGTTTATGTCGAGTGTTTCCTGGATTGCTTATGGATAAGCAGACATGTTGTGTTAGGTGTGCGCTCGAATCTTTCATTTCCACTCCCGCGACATGGAGACCTGTGCTGTGTGCACGCTGAGTCGATCACAGATTTGTAACAGCTTCTCTGCACAGCAGAAAACTATATGCCCATATGTTTGTTGGCTGGTGAAAATCTTTTTCAATACTGATGAAACATTAATCTACATTTTTCCTACATGCAAAGTGCGCATCCACGCACATCTCGACGCTCCTAGGTTCAGGATTGCGTGTTACGAAAACAGATGTGCCGTCTTTTGTGTTGTTCGCAAGCCTCGTTTGCCTAGCGTTTTTAGAGAGAACAGCGTCTTTTTTTGCGTGAGCCAGCTCGACTTAAACCAAGCCGTCCAGCTCCCTCAGGAACAAATTTGTTGTTAGTTGTTTATATAGCGGAAGTTTAGTCTGCCAGAGCATGGCGACATTGCTACCCGCTGTAGATGAGCAATTTTGCCAGCCCAGTACGACTCCGAGCTTGAGGTCTTTAACGTGCATCAAGCAGTAGTGATGCGCGAGGTGACTCACAAACAACGTGACATACACACAGGAGGTGACAGTTGCGAGTATATTGACAAAGAATAGAAGAAATGTCTAAATACACTAGAAAAAGAAAGACTAAAAAACAAAAAAAGAGGAGACATTAAAGACAAGCCATTTTACAATGTTACACGGTCATCTGGGGTGTGGATGGATCTGTAAATGACGCTGCCCTCTGCAAAAAGGCGCAGAGGGGATGATAATAAGTTTGTTCCATCATTTATACAGGGTTTTTTGTTTTTGTATTTTTTCTTTAGAGATTTGTTTAAAAAGAAACACGAAAGCTACACTTATGCGGTTTGTGCGAGTGAGGTATATCATGGCCAGGGTACATTATGTCGGTGGCGAATCTTTGCGATAAGTCGGATAGTTTATAAAAAAATCGTTAATTACCTTTTTAATATTGAAAACAGACATACGGTTCCAAGTAGAAAGGTAGAGAGCGTTATCAAAAACCACTAAATCAACTCTTTTTAGAACGACTTGAAGCTCGTGGGAAACTCGGGGGCGCGCCAAAGCTACCACTCGTGAAGCAGGCGCAAAGCTAGCAGCGGCGGAACGCGGATGATTAGATCGTTATTGCGTTCCGCCACTGCTACCTTTGCTCTGCTTCACGAGTGGTAGCTTTGGCGCTCCCCAAATTTAGCACGAGCTTCAAGTCGTTCTAAAAAGGTTGATTTAGTGGTTTTCGATAACGCTCTCTAAGTTTCTAATTGGAATCATATGTCTATGTCTACTAATTAAAAAGCTAATTAACGAATTTTATTTTATTATCCTACTTATCGCAAAGATTAGCCACCCACATAGTGTAACCCAGGCCTATATAATTCACTTGCACAAACCGCATAAGTGTAGCTTTCGTGGCTTTGTTTTTTTTTTTAAACAAATCTGTAAAGAATATAAAAACACACCCTGTATATGCTAAAACTAAAAATTGGCCCAGTACCGTTTTTCGCGCAACGCCTGAAATTACAGGGTAGTTTTTTTATATGTATATTAACGAGGATGTAGTGGCAGCGATTTGGAAGGTACTATGTGATCCAATTTGTTATCGACAGGTGAATTCTAAGGTGTATTAGTTTTGTAATGAGGAATCAAGGAATATAGCGTCAGTTTGAAATTTTTTCGAGGTTAGAAACAATATCCTTTGTAAAGTGCAACAGTTGGATCTTGCAAGAAAATGTTTTACGGAAGCGATGTATTAGTGTATCAGTTTCTGTGCAGGTAATTACAATTGAGGAAGTAATATTTGAAATCCTAACATATAAGTATTTCCAGGTTCTAGAAAAGGTTTCAAAATATGTCATCTCAAAACCGCCTTAGCCTATCGTTAAAATAAATATTACTACAACAAAGCAGAATTTGTAATTGTTAAACAAAAACTTGCGTTGCCAAAGACCTACAAAACTAAGCCACACTAACAACTCAGCAGCTAAACACCGCGTATCAGAGCTTTTTTTTTCTTTTTTTTTTTAGAGATTCGTTGAAACGTGTTTTGCGTCCGGAATTCCAAACATGGTCCGCAGATAAACACCGCGTACACCATTTGCGATGAAACGCGGGAAACCAAATTTCGCTGACAGCGATCGACACTCCTCTCAAAGCCGCGTGCAATTCACAGGTCGCGTTAGAAACGGATCGAGCCAATCCAACGCAGCAGAGACGCCATGTGACCCGTGAGTCCGGCCAATCAGCCCGCGCTTAACCCATGGTCACGTGACACACTTCTGGTGCTTCATTGGTTCGTGAATCTTGTAGCCTCCACTGTAGTCCAACTTCGTTCGAATGAGACGACAGTCACCGAGGGTATAGACAAGAAAGAAAAAAAAGTAACGCGTGAGACGGGGTGCAAAGTTAGCGCGGCAGAAACGAGAAATGGAAGTAAATAGGAGACATCTGCGATCCGTTGGCTCCATTCTAAGGACAAAAAAAAGAGGCGAATTGAAGCAAGCAAACAACCTCCCACACAAATGAACCGGACGTGGTTTGAATGGAGCCTTTTGATGCAACGAGGAATCAGACTGGGTAACAACCGTTCCCTCTTTATCTCCTTTTCCATGGAAATACTACGAGGAGAAGTAGAGAAATGATGCTGCGGTAGAACATCTTGGCACCCTGGGATCACCTCCGACCCGTTAGCAATGCGTAATCCTGGCAGCAAGTGATCTTGCGAAAAACTGCGACGAGATATTGTCATGAATGACAAATGATGAGGCGGCAAATAACTGAAGGAACTAAACGTTTAATGGGGCGAACTTTGGCCCAAAACAAAATAGAGAAAGGCTAGCGTCGCAGGCGTCGACGTTGGCAAAACAGCGGGATCGAGATCTGGGGCGAGATCCAATAGCTAATGCTCTGAAATTGTCTGAACAACAGTACTACTAATTTTTTTATTATTGAAACGGCTACAGTATTGTGTGGAGACCGAAGCACAAGAAAGCTAATCAGTATTAAAATAGCGTCTGATATTTTATTTTAGGGGATTCTAACGTTATTTTGTTTTATATATTGTCACCTTATATGTCCAATTAATGGATTACACATGGAGAGAGACAGCACAAATCAAATGCACCAAACAAATGCAATATTATTACAATATTTATAAAAACAAAAGAAAACTTAGGGGACGCTTAAGCTTTGCCTTTAAGTGTAACGCGATAGCCTTATCGGGCCCCGTTCGCAAGGCCTTCGCATTCGACGCGTGCGTGCGGCGAATGCGAAGTCAGTTGCCTGTCTGGCTCGCAACCGAAGGGTCGTGGGTTCGAATCCCATTTAGACACTTCAAATGTTTCTTTAAGGCAAATGAATTCCTTTATAAAGTGAGATATTTGAGATATGCGGCGACCTTTAAATTGCATTAGATGTCATTTTTTAATTTCTTTCATTCCACGTGTGACGTCACGTATCACGTGAGCGTTGTGGGTGGTTTGAGCTTCCCGCGCGAGGTCATGTGGTTGTGACGTCACGTCCCTATGGACGAATCAGGAAATTTTTTTTGTCATGCCACCGACGCCGGCACTTCTGCGATCCGAGTTCCGTAACGCTATTGCGTCCAAATAAATCTGCAGTAAGAGTTCTACATATGTGTACCATAAACAAGCATTTAAATGTGTTCCACTTTAAATATGGCCAGTACGACGCTCCATTTTACTTCTTAATCTATTCTGTTAAAGCCCCGCGTTTCTGCTACCGTTTTATAAGCTAGTGGTCTGCCCTGAGTTATGGTATTGACTGTGTGATGTGGACGCGCTTTTTGTGAAAATGAGGTGCCAAACATAAAGCGACGCGCTCTTGCCAGCTGCTTTGAGAGCGTTTTACACTGACATCCTAGTAGTTCCACGGGCAGCTTTATTCGCAGTCAAGTTTGTCTTCAGTCACACTGTAGCCATGGTATGATTATGAAACGGGGCACAGTTATTTAGAATAACATGTTTAGTTTTTTTTTTCTAAGTAAACCGATGCCACACCTTCACTCGCAACGCACTCAAACAACACAATCTTTAGCTATCGAAGCCACATGTTCTAGCTATCGCATGTATTCGAGCACCAGAAACTCCGACTCCGTCAGACTCTCTCCGCTTATACTCTCACGTGTATATTTAGAGAAGCGTGAGATAGGGAGTGTAACGGGATTTCTATTGAGTCCTTTTCCCCAAAGCGGTTTCAAGTCGGTTGGGGACGGAGCAAACAATAGCGAACGAAGAAGACCGGTCGCGGGGACGGGGGACGCCTTTTGAATGTCCGACACGCGCGGCTGCTTTGATTTCGAATCCTAGATACTCTCTTTCGAGTCTTCCGAGTGTTTCTGTAACTTTTCTACCGTGACTAGAAGGAGAAAACTCAACACACGAAGCAGAGAACGTACCGTTGCGTTGTGGCTTGCACCGAACCCATTGTCCGTGCGGCTCTGGTTGTTTTTCTTGGCGACACGCTGGCGACCAAAAGCGCCGTTGTGGTCGGCCTGCCGGGGTCAGCCAAATGCTTACTGTGACGTCTGGAAATGAGTAATTTGTATCTTAGCGATGGAAGTAATAGTAATATTAGGCTATCAACATTTAACGGTTTTGGTTTAAGAACACGATGAATCGGAACATTCACTGTGGAGGCTCTGAGCTATTTTACGCAAACAATTGAACTTTTCATTCCCATTTCACGTTAAGTACTCACAACTCTTTGTAAGTGCAAACAAAGACGGACACGGGGACACCACCGAGCGTTTGCCCGTGTCCCCATGTTCGTGTCCATTTTTGTTTTCGCTTATGCCCGAGTCCCACTAGGGCGACAAACAGAAATAACCGACATCGACAAGCTTCAAACAAGTGCAGTTTGCACGCGGAGGTATCTTTGGGAGGCTCGCAATCACACGCGCTTATTTGTTTCGCACAGAAGGACTGCAAGCCTGCCAAAAGATACATTCGAGTGTATGCTGCACGAGTTTGGAGCTTGTCAACATCGGTTGTTTCTTTTTGTCGTCGCTGTAGCGGTACTCGGTCATTACAAGCTTCCCGAAAATCATTCACCAAATTGCCCAACTACTACTGTTCTGAAACGTCGATAAGTAGCCAGAGACGAAATTCATGACGTCACGGCGAAAAGAAATTGTGGTAATGCGTAAAAAAAAAGCGATTGGTGAGAGGGCGTCATCGAGATATTTTGTCGCTAACATATTGTCTCATCCTGCCATTAACTACATCCGAAGTCACGGAGAGTCAAGTTCAATCACGGCACAGTAAGAGACAACGTGGTACGTTTCTTTGACTTGCGTGTAAGATCGAATGATGACATTTTTAGTTAAATAAAGTTTCTTTTATGCACAAAATTCATAAAACTTAACTCTAAAAAACATAAATGATGTTTGAGAGTGAAAAATAATAATAACTATATGGTTTTGCTCGTGTTTTTCCCGGAAAGCAGTTCAAGCTTTTATTCAGTTTGAGGCTGTACTACCCCAGGCCTGCCCCCGACGTAGCACTTTTCTGGCGTCATTAAGCGGAAATCAACGGACCACATTTGAGGGGGCGATAAACATACCAGTTTGGAGACATGTTGGACGCACCTTAAGTAATAGACGCATCGCGCATGCATAAGTAGCTTTGACTATGTTTGAGCTCAGCAAAAACTACGCTATCCTTGCCAACGTGGTACGTAAAATGGTTTGTTGCAGCTGAATGAGTGATTGCATTTAATTTAGAGGCTAAGTGGGCTAGATAGAAAGCGGATCCAATATTTTCGGAAAACTAAGCGAGTTCAGCTGTTCCCTTTTGTCACATTAGAAAGTTAAATGTCATGTAGGTCGACTTCCATTTGAGCCTTGGGCCAAAGAGTGCACTCAACACCTGTCAATCACGCTAAAGACCTTCTATAAAAATGACATTAACTTTCCCACCTGAAATGGAACACCATAGTTTCTTAAACGCGGCAAGACAGTGCCTAATATTTCTAAAAAGCAGGGCCCGACATAGCGTTGCTATGACAATAAATGCAATAAACTAATTATCAAAGACGTCCCCCGCTTCTGTTCTTCAAATTTGATAAGCTATGTATCTCAGCAAAAATATTTAATATTTTTCAATGAAGCGCGGTGAATTGCGCAGGATACACCACCACGCATGCATAATAGACGTCTGATATTTGCTTAGTGGGCGGCCGTAATGAAAATCAATAAAAATTACCAACAGATGAAAGAAATTTTACTGACCATGAATCAAACCTGAAGCACAACATGAGTCAATGGACGTCGTTAAAATGGCTAACAATCGAAAACAAAATCAATGTAGTGTCTCGCGGTCGCCGTTCAAAAATTAATTACCTCCCGTGGCGCGCAACACAGTAGCCATGACAAACTGCCTTTGTTGGGTTCTGAGGGTCTCGACATGTGGCCCTCGAAAAGCATGAAAAAAAAATGAGAGAGAGAGCGTGCGATCGACGAAGAATATGATCTACGATGCCTCCCAAGACAAAGATGTCAGCCCGAGGTTGACAGCCTTTCGATACGCTGAGTACTCGTCGTAACAACACAATTATGAACACTCCGTGATACACCCCAAGGCAAACATCCGGTGGCGAACGGATTGAGGAAAGAAAAACTTTAAAGAAGTCCACACAGAGTGGGGCTGGAAGATAGTCATAATGTTTACATAAACAGATACTTGCAACAAAAAGGAAGCAATTAAAAAAAATTGCAGTGGCCTTCGCCTTCAAAGTCCTGTAATTCATATTATGCATTATAGGACATTGGTGAAGGAATTGGGGAGAGAATTAGCTTGTCATGTGACGTATATTTTTACGCTAAATTTAGCTGGAAAACAAGATGGTTAGAAAGATCACTGGACTTCAGGTCGCGAGTCGTCAATTTCCCCGCTAAGTTTAGTGGGGAAACTGGATTGGTGTATGCGTCTCAAGACGTGAATTTTCCCGCTAAATTTAGCGGGTATCTGATTTGCTACATAGTTAACATGACGTCACTTTCTCGCTAAATTTAGCGTAAAAAGTGAATTGATGTTTTGTCCCCAAGACGAGAATTTTTGACGCTAATTTAGCGGGGAAACTGAGTTGACGTGTCAGTCGCGTGCTGTCAATTTCCCCGAGGTTTGTAAGTCACGTGACGTGACTTGAGCTAACGTTACGGGTAGAGTTAAAAAGCATTTCGTGCATTCAACCAGAAAGCGCTATAGCCAGCCGGCAACAGCCAGGCGGCGTCGGCAGAGTGAGAGCCCACGGTTATACCCTGTCTCGTTGTAACTTGGCAAAGGGGGAATTATAAGCCGCACATTGTAACTTCGAAACGCACGGCGTATACGAGCGCAACGCACACATATGGGAGCATGACGCAGCGAAAAGCCTGATACTTCTTCGGGGTAGAGGCGCGCTCCGGTGATACGCAGTCTCGTCCCCATCGGCCCGTGAGGGCCGTAGCTTCCGCTGTACTGGCATATTGCGCGATCACGGCTTTTTGGGATACCCAGCATTTCTTGCTTCAGACACTAGGATAAGCGGAGTCACCAGAGTAAAAGCTCACGTTTGAACAATGCAGCCGCCACTCAAAGGGGTAGCCAATATCCATTGCTTCAGTCGTCAGACGCCCCAGACGAAGGAGCGTTCGCCAGAACGCCCCAGGCGCTTCAGTCGCCAGAACGCCCCAGACGAAGGAGCGTTTTATCTTCTAGAGATGATAGAAGAAAAAAAGCGTGGACTCGAAGATGATGACGGGTAGCAAAGCACCCTTCGAATTCAGCTGCGTCGCAGACAATGTCTGCGCGAGGAAGACCGATGATTCAGTACCAGCAAGCGCGCTCTCGACAGCAGACCAGCAGACGACCGGACACAGGCTGGTTCACGCATTTGCAACGGTTGCGCTGGCATGCAACCGAAGCGACCGTAAGGACCAAAACACCGCAAAAAACTGACTCGTGGATTAGTGAAAAGACGGTGAGAGTGCAGGCGAGCTGGTGGTAGCTAATCATGTTGTATTACCATGTTGTATTATTCGTGGATTACTTCGCGGAGCTACCCTTTGCATTGCTTGCCATGCTGTGTACGGCGAAACACTTTTCCCGGTGATTTTGTCGTTAGGGTCGTTTCGGTTTCATGCAAATGCGACCAACGCGGATGTGTGAACGAGATTTTGATCCCGCAAAAGAGGAGACAAAAAAACAAAACAAAAAACAACAACATAGTGCTGTGTTCTTGAGGCGGTTATTGCAGTATTATCTTCACTCTCCGCGAAAACTTAACGTAATGGGGAATAGGCATGTGGATTTTGCATGCGTTTGGCTAGTTGACCCATGTCGAAGTCTTTGTAGAAAAAGTAACATTTTTCTCATACTCTTTTTGGCCTTTTATCACCTTCAAAAGCGTACACATTTCGTAATACCAGCGCTTGCAATGTTCACGAAATGTCGCGTGTGCATCGGTCACGTGTCGTCGTGGCTGCAGGAACATGCTACTCCTACCGCGTGCTATTACGTCGGTCTGTTGCTACATTTGATTGTTTTTTTAATAAAGAAATCGGCCGCGATTGATCGCGATTTTGGAATTTCTGGGTATCTCAGAGCCAGCACTGCGAGTTATCACCATACTTAGGCGATCCTCAAAACCTCCCCAAAACTGCAAAAAAAAAAAAAAAGCAAACTAAAGAGACTTTTTGAAAAATCAAAAATCGAGTTATAGGTGAATTTTAAAGCATTTTTATCCCGTGAATTTATAATACCATGTTCATTTCACCGAAAATGTAAATAAACGCGACAAAACACGAAAAACCTCCGACCAGTCATTACTTTATACTACGATCTTTTCGGCCACCAAGCGCATGTTGCCAGTGTGGGTAGCGCGTGCAATCGCAAGTTGCCAGGTGTATTCCCCGAACTGGATACCAGGCGTGACGTCTTTTTCGGACTTTCCTGAAAATAGCGCGAGTGCGTGTGCATAGGTTTGATAGGCGCTTAAGATGCAAGAGAGCGGAGATTCGGAAAACTCTGGATATGACGTCATGCTCCGGGAAGGAGTGGCTTCGGCAGTAGACATGTTTACTTCAACCTCCGTGCACCAAATGAAAAAAAAAATATCTCGATATTCTTGGTTTTGGAGGCTGAATAAAGACGACTGTATATGTTTTTCCTCAAATACAAAACCGCTCCATTTTATCTTCAAGCTGTCAGGGAATATATATTTAGTGGCATCAAATCCGACGCTGTAAAACAAGCCGGAAACATCTGCGCACGCACATTGAAAGCTCGAACTTTCACCAAATGTGCAATGAGCAGGTGAGTTTTACATCGCGCAGTTTCATGGCTTAGTTCTCCTAATGTAAAGAACGAGAGCAACGAACACGCCAAAGTCGACGACGGTCACGTTCGCACACGACGGAGTTAGCAAACCCATTACCTTGTGGCGCCATCTCCCGACAAATGCAGCGAACACACGCCGCGCACTCTGTTGTTTGCTCGCTGTGCCTATCAAGAGATGGCGCCAAACCTTAGTAGCGTCCATAATTCAGTCGTCTGCGCGCACGTGTCCGACATCTATTCGGGCAAGTTGATTGCTATTTTTTCGTATCACAAGAAAATAACCACGCCTTGAAATTTCACACGGTAATCTGGCCTGCTCAGTTCACATTCGGTGAAAGTTGCACCCTTTTATGTGCAGACCCCGTTCTTTTAGACTTGCTTGTTTCCTAGTTTAGAGTGTCGGATTCGTTGGAACTACCCTATGAAAAAGTGAGTCACAAGCTCTCGTCAAATAACTTAAAAAATACGATTCATTATTTTTTTAATTAAAGTCGGAAAAAACATGTTCCTCTGTATGTTAAAAAATGGCTGCTCTCATAAAGTTTCCCAAAGTCCATTCCTTATTTTTAAGTGGCGTCATCCGATGTGCGCTTTGCGTTCCGAAACTAACGTTAGGTGGATTCCAAACGAATTCAAATGATCGCCTCTTAAATACTCAATTCCATGCATTATATGACTTTGAAAGCAAAGTCGCATCAAGTCTATTCCGTTTTTGTCCACAGACTGTCTCTTTCAAAATATGTTTCCTTCGAACCTGTATTGCTAGACGTTTCCAACAGAGCACTTGTCATAAGAGCTTCCTCCGCTAGGTGACAGCATAACTCCCGCACGCACAAAACTCCTTTTGAAAAAAAAACAAAATCTGTGGAGGGCATGGTGGAGGGTCTACTTTTCAAAGGGGTGTAGATTAGTGCACCGCAATTACGTCATCAAAAATGCAGGTTGATAAATGCTCACATACAGCTGCGCAGGAGATCAATAAATGGCGGACCTGGTTGCCAAGCCGCCCAATCACAATCATTTGTGGAACCGCTTCTACTCGTTTCCGGAAATATCCGAGGGCATTATATTCAGTCCAGTTGTTTTATAGTGTCGTAACAAAACAAAACAGTCAACGCTACGCTGACTTTCCCCTGAATAATTGAGAACAACTACGCCCGCAAAGTCAGTGGGAAGTTTTGTGCATGTTGTAGTTTTTTTTTTGTTATTACCTCTAATGACTTCCGAGAGCGAGCGCCACCAAAATGTCAGGATGAAGAATGGTGACATGTGTGGGCCAAGCACACTGCTGTCGTTTGCAGCGCGGGACAACAAAACAGAAATATTTCTATAACAAGAATTTAGTTTACGCTTGTCCACTTTTGTGTGACCAAGGTTGACCGCGATGACAAAAGGAACACTTTTGTTTTTTAGAGAGATTTTTTGAATGTGAAGTAATTTATTGTCGAAGAATACACCGCTATTCTTATTGCGT
>JAZHYW010012373.1:0-15480 GCA_037355805.1 Ixodes ricinus
TTCACTAACGATATCCGTGAATGCAAGTCATATCTCCTTTAGAGTCCAGAGAAGAAGTACTGAGGTACGTGCGATGGTCATATGCCTACAGCCATGCCTTACACAAAGAGGAAAAGTCTGAGTTTCCAGACGCCAGACGCCGTACTTCACAGCACTCTTCATCAGATAGTTTAACACGTACCACGTGTACACTTGATAGTTCTTCCTACAATGAAGCGATACTACCGCTAATAGGGCTGATAAACCTGGCGATCTTCAAGAGCCTTCCATACTCCCGATCTCCTCTCCCTCAGTGCACACGGGGGTCGAGCTCCTCGCGACGCCTACCTCACTCCTCCTCGCCTACCCCTCTGGTCACATGACATCCCCGTTAACCAATGAGCATCGAGCACCTCACTCCTCCTCTCCCACGCGTCAACCAATCAGTGTCGAGCTTCACGGCCACACTTTTATTTGGGCTTCACGAAACGCCGAACACCTAGCTAAAGAACGTCTCACATTGAAATGACATTGCCACCCCCAAATCAAAAGATAACGTTTTCTGTGTTGTTGTTGTTGTTGTTGTTTTTCACAGCAGAAGGACATTGATGGATAACTTTCAAAAGCTTCAACGTAAACGCATCCGCCACTTACACGGCTCAAAACGATAAATTAATAAAATGACGGGGACGAAATCATAGCAAACTGCTGGGCAGTTGAGTTGCACGTCAAACGTTCCGGTATCTCGGTACTTGGGTGATGCTTGCTTGGCTCGTTCGGCTCGTTCGGCGCGTTCGGTTCAGGCTGTTGCGCGTGGATCTTTACCGTCGTGTGCGTCTACTTTGATGTTGTTGCTTGCGGTCTCGTCTTCGGGCGTTGGTTGGGATCGTTGAGCAGCCCGCCTGGCCCGTTTAGCCAGTCATCTTCGCTCAGCCCTATTCTTCTGGGACTGGAGCCTGACGCTCTCGGCGCTCTCCATCGGTTAGTTTGACTGTTAACTCAAGGCGTGGCACGTACACTTCATAGCAGTTCGTAGAATAAAAATACCAACAATAATCTTGATTAAAAAACAATCTACCAATCAGCGTCGAGTTGGGATGTGACGTCATACGTGACATCATATTTGGCTCAGCCAACCTGCATCAAGATAATCGGCGGCATCACAAAGTGTTTTAACCCTCAACGAAACAAAGAGCGTTTCACGTTAATAAACACGCAATACGTGCCGCGGCTCCGTGGGCTTCCTCGGCATGGGCTACTGGCCTTTCTGCGGCGTCACGGCTGTCCAGGGTCGAAACAAATAACGCTAACACTAAGGGCGCGTTCACGCTGTTAATGCATCGTACAAGAGAGTCGAGACAGCCTGCACTGCAGACACACTGTCTGAGGTGTATTTCTTTCTTGTATGACATTAGTGTCAGACTGGTCATACAAGAACTGTGCAGTTATATATGGAAACGTAGTGCCTATGGATGGTAGCAAACAAGCCTCCAACACGCTTGAGACGTAGATAATTCTGTGATATGTCTGCAGCAGTGTCTCTTTGTATGGTGGACGAGCAATGTGACTGGATAGAAGCGCCGAAGGACAGGGACAAAGTGATGAAAGTAACGACAACACGCAGCGCGGTTAGACTGTGGGTTTGCGCTAATACGAACACAAACAATAAACCTAACTTTAATACTAATACTAATTCCTAGTCCCCCTTTCATGCGCGCATCATTCATCTGGGCCTCCAGAAAGAAAACAAAAAAGCTATCGCCAACTCCCTGCGTCATAAAATCACTTTCTAAATAAGGGAAAGCAAACAAATGAATACAAACCTTTCGTGGCGCCCAGATGACACTCACTCGCTCGAGCAATCCAACGTCCGATGGACGGATGAGACATCCACCCCGCCAACAAGTCCCGGCGAGGCCAACGAATTCTGCGAGTCGGGTCCAGTAATGTCTCATTAGAGCGTCCCGGCCCTAATCTTTCAACACACCATTCGGCAGCGCTCCAATTATCTCCGAAAAGAAAAACGAGCTGTTTGCATTGCGTTTGGGCACGAAACCTACCTATTACGAAAGGGACCACCCAACATTTCCACGCGCCATACATTTCCTCCAAGTGGACGTTTTCCGACAGGAAACTTTATTAGAAAAACCGGCGTAGCTTATAGGCGCTTGTCCACTTTCCTATACGCGGGGTACCCGCGCTTTCACTGAGCCCTTCCATGCCGAGTAGAATCCGTTTATTGTGAACGCAGTAAATCGGATATTTCTCGAAATATTCCCGCCTGTTATTGGGATCGGCTCGTTTGCTTGATATACGAGGGGAGGTGCTAGAGTCATTCACTCCCTGGGAAGGTGGCGGACATTGCACCTGGGACACGGATACTCCGTTTCGCCTTGAGATGGACCTAAGAGGGCGCAACCAGCCACCTGAGCCAATCCAAGGCCGTCCGAATATCACGTGACCTTTGAGAAAGCCGTGCTGCTACGAGCGGGAAGCTTAGTAGTCAGGCGATCCGTTTACATCGCCAAATTGGCTGGGATGGCATGGTAGCGTTTGCTGCAGTTCGTCCTGAAGTAAAACGGGTTAGAGGGCAGTTTTATTAGCGTTTGGACAGTTAATAGCAGAGTGGAAGAGCGTTATGTGATGCATCATTTGGATAGGTCGCACGCGGATACGTTGCCATCGGGTAAAATCTGCAAACCCGATTATCCAAAGGAGAAAAACGAGAATGCAAGACGCAGAAGAGATAAGACTTACCTCAGCAGTGCCTGATTGCGCAGCGCACGTACATATAGCCTGACGGGCGCGGTCTGCGAAAGGCCGCACCATTTAATTTGGGCTGATTGTCGCGTTTATTATAATAACCCCGCCGCTTTTCTGTCGTCCGCTTGGCAGTATCGGCGACGGTGCATGGGGCACTGCTGGGACGGAGATGAAGCAATAACATACAAAGGTGGTAAAAGTCGCTCGGCGTCGCGGGGCGACCCCTAAGATGATGTCGTTGGCTGAAGTGCCAGCCTATTATCGCTTTCCAGGTGCCGCCGAGTGTGTTTTGAGGCGGCGGAGGGGCCACCCCTATTGGGCAGCCGGAACAGGCCATACGCGGATCGGAAGTTCGGCAGTCGGTAGACAAAACTAAGACTAACCGAGGTTTACGTTAACAATGCACTCTAAGAAATCTGGGACGACTATGTTCCCTCGTAACACTTCCGAGAGCCAATCGCTGCAACCTGCGCAGGAACCTCGGCGAATGGCGGGGCTGAAAATACGTTTGGACCTGTACAATTGTCACATCACGAAACGACGAAATGAGTTATCACCAGAAATAGACGATCTCAGAATCCACTTGAGTGCCCCTTTAATGCACTAAACAAAGGAGTAAATCAGCAATGCTCAACGAAAAGCCGCGCTTTTTTTTTCTTTTCTTCTTTCTTTTTTTTTTTAATTGTTGTTTTCGAGGTAAATACGAGTGTAGGTTCTCGAGGAAACATTCTTATTCGCGCACACGTTTTCAAGGCCACGCGGCACACGAGGGCCCTAGACCGGCAGTGCCCCTGCCGGGAGATGCGCGAAGCCCGGATGAAATGTTTCCACCTTGCCCTGCCTTGGACACCTCTTTCTTTCTCCACCGTAGTCCCAACGAAATATCTCTAAGGAATCTGGAGCTTCTGCTCTCCCACAAAGCACTCAGTCAGTCGCATGCAATCATTTGGGAGAGCTCGGCCAATCACGTGGCTGAAAATATATTTAGACCTAAAAAAACACTGGCTGTGCACTGATACTGCTAGTGACGTTTCACCGTTCTATAGTTGTTCTATAGTAATTTTTACCTCAAAAACTTTAATAAAAAAAAAGTCCGGTTTTTCACGGAGCGTTACTAATTTGTCCCCTTTATGCGTTGAGGTAAGATACATCTGGGAGCATCTTAGATTAGCTTTATGTTATTTTATCAAGACGAACCCGCTTCAAAAGATAAAAGCATAGTTTTTTTTTTTTATTTGGTAACCAAATCTTGTGAGAACTACTTCGCGCAGCGCACAAATACTGCGCGAAACTTCCTTTTTTTTCCCTGGCACATTGAAATGACGCCAGGAAACATAACAATGTGTCTTGGCCCTTTGCCATTCGTCTGTGTTAACGGGCTCCGCCATATCGCTGAACGAAGAAGCGTATCGAAATACACTGCTCCTCAACGGCCCTAGTCATGGTCACCCCTGAAGAAGAGCCGAGGAGGCCTAGAATCGTAGAGTCCCTATATTGTTAGGATTTCGTTGGTTGTCGTCCTTTATTAATTTTTTTCTTGATGCGACAACGAGTATAGTCATGTTGCGCATCTCACGGCGCTTGCCAGAAACGCGAGTGAACCTTCGGCTTGTTCCATGGCGAGGCGGCGTCGAAGTTGTCCAGACACATCTCTCGTCTTCCGCCTTGACGGGAACTTTCTCTGCCGAAGTTTCAGATCAGTATCACCTCGCAGCAGTAGGTTTTGAGTCTAAACTCAAAACATAATGTATGTGTTTGTTGTGTTTGTGATCTGTCGCTGTAGTGGAACGGAAACGCTTACAGCTACAGGGAGGTCTTGCGGTTGCCCTGACTTCAGTGCGAACTGGTACCTCCAGCGTCGCTGGCTCTGTGTAAACGGCACGAGAACGAGGGTACACGCGTAGTCGACACACAGTAAGCAGCATCAGGCTTCTAATAGATCAGGAGAACCGAAAGAACTTTCTGTGTTAACGTGAAACGTTCTTTGGTTCGGCGTTCGGCATTTTGTGAAGCCCAGATAACAGCGTGGCCGCCCGGCTTGACACTGATTGGTTCACGGGTGGGGCAGGAGGAGTGAGGTGTCCGACGCTGATTGGGCAACGGGAGGTCATGTGCCCAGAGGGAGTAGGCGAGGAGAATGTGAGGTAGGCGAGGAGAAGCTCGACCACCTGTGCGCACTGAGGGAGCGGAGATCGCGAATGTGGAAGGCTCTGGAAGATCGTCAGGTTTATCAGCCCGATTAGCGGTAGAATCACTTCATTCTAGGAACAACAATCAAGTATACACATGGTACGCGTTAAACTATCTGATGAAGAGCGCCATGAAGGTAGGCGTCTGGCGTCTGGAAACTCAGAGTATCGCTAAACGTTTGCGATGCTGGAACTTTTCACGTATGCAACATAAACGCCTCAGCATATTTTTTTCCCCGAAACTGTCGATGCTCGCGATGCCATCTCCACGGCTGTGTTCAAAATCTTACTCGAATGGAACCGAGTTAGTCTGGTGGATCATGTCACGTGACAAGACAGATAGAGCAACGCTGGACGCGGGTAGGTTTTTCGAACGCCGAGGTTCAGAACCTTTACCCTAGCCAGAGATCGAGTAAATTTTGGAACACGGCCCACTGCACACGTCGAACGCGCTAAAACGCAGAATGCCGGCGTCCGGCGTTTGGCTCTCGCATTCAAACAGGTTCGAATGGGTGCAGCGGAGAAGACGGGCAGTTAGCTTAATAGGTCTACCACTCAGTAATCATTCGAACCAGTGCTTGGCGTTCTGACGTCCTCACGCGCTCTTGTCTCCTCATCTCCCTCAGTGTCTCGGTGCACTCTGGATATCTTGGTGAAACATTGACTTCTACTCTTAGGCTTCCAGGAACTCTTTTGTTTATGTTCTCTATATCAATTTGATATAACTCATCGATTCGTTTTATCCTCATTCATCTACAACAGCTTTCGTTTCTGAGGCACCCGAACTATCACGCTACTTCATGCACCGGAATATACCTTCGCAAGCTGACAATTGTTTAGTGAGTCCAGCCGTCACCACCTAGAATAATCAAAGCCCGCGTGCGCAAGCTTTTTCACGACATCACAACGAGATCGATCGAAAACACAGACTATGCGGAGAGCAAGTCGTCTGCTTTCTGCGTAGGAATTTTGGTGACGTAAGAAAGACGTCGAGCTTTGATTCGCTCCGATTAAAAGGATAGTGGGTAGACCTCAAAGCAAGCTGCCTTGAAGTCTACCTACTATCCTTCATTCAGAACTAATCAGAGCCCGACGTTCTGACGTCACCACGACCCCGCAAAAGAAGCAGACGAACTTGCGCTCCCGCACAGACACGAGTGCCGCGTCACCGTTCGATCGGGCCTTGTGTCCAATAAACGCGGTGAAGGGCATCGGCCTCAGGCAACACCATCTAAAAGACAAGGCTGCAGTGCCTTTCCTCCCAAAACGCCACCGCTATACTTCGTTTCACCTTACGTCCGAGCGCGGCCGCATGTTATGAGCCGAAAGGCCAATCAAACTGCGCAAAAAGCGCAACGTCATGGCGTGCTCTCTGCACTTGATATGACTAGCCGGCGGAGGAGCACGCACAGAGAGACGGCGAATACCGGCTGGTCCTATCAACTGCAGAGAGCACGCCATGACGTTGTGCCTCTTTCGCTGTTTGATTGGCCCTTCGGCTCATAACTACGGCCGCGCTCGGACCTAAGCTGAAACGAAGTATAGTGGACCCACGCAGCGTCGCGCTAGGTTGCGGCAGCATTGCCGACAGCGCGTCTTGCAGCGTCTCCCAATGAGCGCGACGCTAACACGCGGCGACACCAAGACGGAGGCGTCGTGGCGCGCTTCGCGGTTCGGGGTCCGCTGACGATGACGTCATCCCGAGGCCTTCTCTCTAGGTGGTATTAACTGAGTTGGCGCCATCGGACTGTGGTTGGCTTTCCATGGTAGAAGAAGAGAGTGTTCGCAGGCATTGATTATTCTAGGTGGCGTTGATCCGACCGGTGTGAATGCTGCGCACGAACAAAAGAATGATCAATTCAGGAGCACATGCAATGAGCAAATTGCTTTAAGCTACATTACGACAGCCCCGTGCGAGCGGAAGCTCGGGACGCTCCTATGTATACGTTAAGTGTACAAGCACGAAACGAAGCGAGTGGTGCCGCGACCGAGAGCTCACAAACGGGCGCAAAGCCGCGTCTGACAGGTCATTCGGCATTCCTCGTCAAGACCGGGAGCCTACATGCATGTATATTACGCATTAAAAGGACCCCGCCGCTAGGCTGGCCTCACGAACGACTCGCCGGAGCATGCACGGCAAGGCTCCTCCTTTTGTTCCCGCGGCTACACCGGCCTTTGTTCGCCAACTTGGGCCGGATCCATTATCGATGATTTGGTTTCTGTTCCTGAGTTGCGCGAAAGCGCTTTTGACGGGTCTGTTATTTATTTTTTTAGCTGCCTTTTTTTCCACAAACTTCGGACATAATTAAAGGCTTAAACAACGCAACAGACGAGGGACGAGAAATAGAAGGACACAGACGCAGCGCTGACTTTCAGGTAAATTTTATTGGTCGTAACCGCACAATGAATGCTTGCTTGGTCAGGCGAAGCAACTATTAAACTAGTAAACGAAAAGATTAAATTTAGTTAAGACTCAGCGCTGTGTCTGTGTTCTTCTACTTGTCGTCCCTCGTCCGTTGAGTTGTTTCAAACATTTTAATTATGTCGCACCAGATAGCCCAATCTTCAACCTTAAAAAAGAGAAATCCGAGGACACCTAAGCACTTCCTATGAGTTGTGAATGCGAAAGCATGAATGTCGTTCTTCCCCTCCCTTCGTTTGTCTGGGATGTACTGGCGTGGACGGTAAGGTTTCGCTACTGCCGAGGTTGCGGCCGGCGGCCGAGCGCGCGTCTCGTGGTCCATCGGGACCACCCATAATACCACCGACGTCCGCTCCTATACCCCAGCGTTCCGAAGCGTCCGCGGTGCATTGGACGTTTCCTCTAAATCAGTATATTAATTTAGTGTTTTCGGGCGAGTGAACTAACTCTTCACGATTGTTACGCTCGAGTTCTCAGTTCTGGTTTGGACAGGTTCAGTCTGATGCTGCTGTTGTTAAATACAATGCTAAAAAAAAAAAAACTGCGCACGTTGCGGCAATGAGAATCGTGCTACCCATCCATCACGAGGTGTCCTTTGAGAATTCTAGTTGGCTTCGTAACCGGGGATAACAAAACAGCCCAAATGGTAAAAGGGGTTCGGACGGGCGGAAAATGTTTGATCAGACGGTTCCGACGGAGATGAGGTTTTAAAGGGCGGTCGAAGTGAGACTCGCAGCGTTTGAGGTCGCGCATAAAAAGACCGGCTAAGTGGATCGTCCGCTAACAAATCCGTGCTTTAGAGTTTTGCCGCGGCACGACGCTGTGACGAACGAGCCGCTTCCGTGTACACGAGGCTTCATCGAATCGTGTAAGGTCGTTTTAATTTAGGCACTCGTATACAAGCCTCCAGGGTTGCGCCAAAATGTCCACCCGTGCAGCATGCGGATGTCCTGATGATGCGAAAACGCGGATGATAAAAAGAAAACAGAAGAAAAAATCATCCGTGTTTTTGCATTGCCAGCCTTGCACCACATGCCGTACGAGTAGGGAACTCTATAGCGCAGCCCCTACGCTTTCCACGTGCTTCAAGTCTTCCTAAAGCTGACTAATATAGAGGTATTCGATTACGCTCAGCAAGTTTCTAATTGGAACCATATGTTTAGTCATTTCTTTGCAATCATATTGCTAATTAAAGCTTTCTTTCTTTTTTTTTTTTACTTTTTACTACGTGACAAAATAACATTTCGCATAGCTATTAAACCCCTTTCCCGTTTTATACACCACATCCCCCCCCCCTGTGATTAGCAGCTTGTATCCAGAAATAGCTTATTTCTGTCTCCTTGTGTCCCTGTCTTTGTGTCTTTTTTGCGCCGTTTCCTCTTGTTAACAGCCGATTCTGTGAGGATTTTTGGAAGTATTCGCAGGAACATCCGTTATAAGCTCGAAGGTGTCTCCTTGCGTCATGTCAACCACGTGGTACACGCGACCCCTAGCAGTGCCAGAATGAGAACGGCTGGGCGCATATTTCTAAGGCCCGGCCTCCTGGACGCGCTCTGTGTCTTCCGTCGTACTACGGTCCGACTCGCGTCTTTGGCGATCATCATATCTCGCCCATACATCAAAACAGGTTTCGAAATGACAACAAATGGCGCCACAGAACCCGGAATGCCCCGCTGTCGAATGTCGCGATCCTGGTGGGTGGTCGCGGAAGTCCCGGCAAAAGCACGAGCGACCGCGAGTGTCGCTGTCGTCACGGCGTCCCAACTTCTCGCTGCTTAAGCTTCCGTGGGCTGTCAAGCTGGAAAACCACCTGCAGCAGGACAGGCGTCTGCCACATCAACCATCGCTGCGAGGACGCCACCAGGATTGCGACCGGCGACAGCATGACACTTATGTGACGTCACAAGGCGGAAATCGAGGACCACTTCTTTCGAGGCGGTAAACGCACCACTCGGAGACGCGTTCCTGGCACCAAATAGTTCGTACACTGGCCGCAGGTGCACGCCAGAGACGCGCGAGACGCCGAAGCATTGTCAAAGATAGAAATGGTCGCGCAGGAGGCGGGATATCACGGATCCCTTCTGTTTTCATCTCGTCTGTGGATTTATACGGCAAAGCTGGAGTGCACGAGCACCGGAACGACTCAACGCCTGCCAAAGTACCATCGCGAGCGTGCTCCATGTGTTCGAAACTTGTCGCTGTCGTTTCTTTCTGTTTGTCGTTCCAGTGAGATTCTGGCATAACAGATCATACAAAACCTGCCTGCAGACATGCTCGAAGCATACATATGTCTGCGCACATACTTGAGGAGTGTGTAGACGATTCTGTCACCATGTCTGCAGCGAGAACTGTGTCTTTTGAATGATGTATGCGGCAGTGTAACTACGGCTTCAGAGAACATACGTAGCCCGAAACCGAATTGAATGTCCAGTATCATATTGCCAAACAGTGTAAACAGTGTATGCTGTACAAGAGCGAGAGAGACAGAGAGAAAATAAACTTGTTTATTAAATCTTTTTAGTCCAGGACGTCGGGGATAAACTCCTGGTAGCTTCTGATGTGGTCCCACCAGGAGCTTCCAGAGTATAGCTTGCGCTGTGGGGGTGGAGGAGCAATCTATTCCTCAAGCTGCCCGGGGTGTAGTTCTTTGAATAGGGATCGGAATGTCTGTCTTTTAATGCGTGTTTGGTGTTGGGGACAGTCCCACAGGATAGGTTTGTTGCTGGACTACTGGTGGCATTTGGTGCATTTGGGTCGGCCTTCGTGTCATAATAAGTGATCATTGTGTGTGGTGTCGGGAGGGTGCCGGTTCAAGCTTTTAGTTCCGTGTAATTTGCGAGTAAATCTGTTGATCATGTGTGTGATCAGTGTATCTGCCCGAGTGTCTTGCGAAGCCAATCGATGAATTTGCCACTTTGGTCCAACCAAAATTCTTATTCTCGTTTGTTTCTTTCGCGGGATGGTATTTCCGGTCAGTTTCATATGAATCAGGATGCGGGTCTCTTCGGCCTGTTGTTGATTGGGCTTGAGGACTACGACGTATTTGCTTGTCTCTGAGGCGCAGCACAGTCCCCGTGTGTGAATATGCGGTAGTCACCTATGGCGTCGAGACAATATTGCAGTGTTGCGTTCTTGTTGTGCTGGGGAGCCTTTCCAGCACCATAAACTGATGTCGTCCGCATACATGGCTGATTGGAGGTATGGGATAATGTAAGTTTGTGATGTAGAATCTTTGACTGCGATGTTGAAAGGAGTGGGGGTTAGGATGGTAGCTTGTGGCACCCCGGTAGTAATGATGTTTTTTTTCGCTTCTGTATTTCTCCTACTTTGATGAGTATAGGGCAGTTAGCGAGGAAGCTTCTGATTTAGGTTTCTAATAGTTGACCGGGGTAAATTTTTGAGATTTTGTCGAGCATGGCTTGGTGGCGTGACGATTTCAAAGGCTTCTAGAATATATGCTCCATTTATCGTGCGGGCTTTGGGCTGGCTGAATAGTAATAGATGTGTTTCTTTCGTATCATCGTGTAGGAGATTGCTCTTTTTCTTTTTTTTGTTTCAAGTCGCTACGGACTTCTTCTTATTGGGTGATATGTTAGGTGCGTGGGGTCGCTTACCCAGCCAAGTTAGTCCGGGGTGTGTCCTATCGACGCTGTTGCCGACCTTTGTTGGCTCTGCAACACTATTGTTGAGGTGAAGTTCGTGTTGTGCTGTCTGGTTGTGTAGTGTTTTCCCTGTTGTGGCTTGTGTTGTTGTATTACCAAAGCGGGTGGTGACTGTTGAAGTCGCCCGTGATAATGATCACATAACCTTTTATTCGTTGATCCATTGTTCGGAACCAGTGTGTGTTGGTGATCTTCGTGTTTAGTCGCCAATACACGTTGAGGGCTTGTGTGGTATGGTGGTCTGGCGGTTGGCATTCGATGGCTACAATTTCTTGGTTTTGGTCATTAAGGTTCTGGGTGCTGAGTTGGCTGGCTTGATATGCGCTTGGTGACGTGTGTGGCTGTCGTGGTGATTGGGGCAGCGGTTGCGTTGGGCGTATTTTTCACTTTTCTGATGCAGATGCTGGGTTGTGTGGAGTTTTGGTAGGCTGGGATGTTGATATGCCCGTTGGACATCCAGTATGAGGGATGATGTCTAACTTAAGTTTGTATAAAAGGAGGTAGTTGCGCTTTCTTTCTTCGAAGACCTCTGCAATTCCATTGCCATATTTTGGTGGTCGTGTCATTATATGTGGTCTCATAGAGGCTTCAGGTCTTGGAAGTCGGTATGCTCACGGACGACTACTTTGTTTTTTTCGTGTGGTTCCTCGTGTCGTAATCGTTTTCGACTCGTGGGAAGCTTTAACTTTGCTTTTTTTTGTTTGACTTGAAGTTGCGTTTGTTGGGTTTCTTGCGCTAGTTTATGCACCAGGTCCGTAAACGCAGTCAGACTGTTTTTTTTTTGTTTTTTTGGGGGGGGGCAGGGGTTGCGCCAGAGTTTCGTCTGGGTCTTCCTCTTCTCCGCTATCCTGGTCGGTTGAGCGGTTTGCTGTTCGCGGTGGTGGGGCTCCTGCGGCTTTGGCGGCCTGTGAGTGTGTTTTGTATCGGGATAGCGATGGCTTAGGCATGATCGCTAATTGTGGGCTTCTGGCGCGCGTTGTAAGGGCTTCGGTAGGTCGGCGTTTGTGCGGGTGCGTTTGTTGAGGGGCATTGGGGGGGCGGTCGAATGGATTACTCAACCTCGGGAGGCTCGGGCTGCTGGCGCGGGTCCGTTGGGGTCTGAGGGTTCTTTGCGACTGGTCTCCTGGCCTGGGCGGTATGCTGCTGGACAGCTGGTCCTCTGGGTTTGTGTTGGAGGGCGTTGCGAGGGGCTGATGGTGTTGGATGAGTTCTGTTTCTGGATAGCTTCGGTTATTCGTCTTCCAGCCCTGCATACCGGTTGGAGTTAGCGGCGTAGCGGCCTCATTCAAAGGGCGTTCTTGGGCTTGGGCGTGGTGGCGCCGGTCTTGAGGCAAGCTGTTGTTTTATCTAACGGTACAGAATATTTGGATTGAGCTTCTGGTCGGCTTAGGTTCAGGCTGAGAAAATTGGGTTCAGCGGATAGTGTTCTCCGTCGCAGCTCTTGCAGTACGGGTTACACTGGTGAGTTCTCCTGGATTTCGGCGTCGGGTGGTAATTCCTTGCTGCATGCTAGGCAGCATTTGAAGTGGTCCTTCTGCGGGGAGACTATATGTTTGTGTCCGATACTCAGACATGTGTAGCAGATAAGGCTTTGTGGCCTGATAGGGGTACACGCGAGTAACTGCACGGTGTATCGTGACGAATTTGGGCGTGTAGAGTCCTTCGGAAGGCAATCACGGCGCTTTTGCCACTGGTGTGGGCGGATGTCACTCTTCTTCCGTTGGTCTCTATTTCCTGGAGTAGCTGATCGTTTAAATAATCCTGAACTTCGTGTACTACGCCGCGTGCTTGGTCTTTGCTCACGGAATTAGTTGCAGGTGATGCGTTCTCCACCTTGGATTTGAAGTGATTGCATGGATTTGCAGGAGCTAGTTTCATGCATTGGGTTTGTACGTGTCGGCGGCGATCACATTTTGTTGAAATCGGACCTTCATGTAGGTTTCTCTTTCTCCGCGCTCGGTGGCAGTGAGCTTCGCGGCGGTGACAACGGCAAGGCCGAGCTCGGTCTGGGGTGCTTGACGGGGGTGAAGTCCCATTTGCAGCTTGATACTAACAGTTGCGTAGTTTTCTAGGCGCTTCTGGGTCCCTGATAGAGTTTTGCAGGGTGTGGTGTCGTGTAGATCGGCCGGCGTGGGCAGACTATTTCACCACGAGGCTTGTGCGTACTCGCTAGCGAATCGTGCACCTTGGTAGGAATATTTGGTTTGGGGTCGTTTCAACCGATTTCAACCGGCGAGGGTAGCTATCGGACCTGTTGGTTTATTCGCGTGGTCTTTATTGCAGTTGCCAGGTGCCCTCCGTTCCACCTGTAAGGCTTCTAAGTTATGCAGATCTAGAAACGAGCCCCGTAGCGGAGTCTGGAGCGCGTCGGGCGTGCGCCGCGTCGGCGGCGGGGCTCCTGAGTATATCGGCTCTGCGGCGAAGAGCGTAGTCTGACCAAAAAGAGGTTTTAATATAAAGAAACTCGCTTCTTTCGTAAGAATTTCGATGGTGGTCTTTTCGGTGGTCTGTAAAGCGGTTCTTGGCACGAATTCGAAATCACATCGATATTTTAGACCCTTATTTCGAGGCACATTCTTGCGGACCCTGCACTTATATGAGCTACCGGTGAAGCGGCTGCGTCCGAATCTCCATGCTGTACAAGGATAGAGTTAAAAGCCGGCGAGCCCGGTGGGTGCACCCAAGGCACTTGACGATGTAGGAAAAAAAAACGGAACAGCCTCACAATCCGTCTGCACAGGAACAAGCTCCGCGCCACAATAAAACTTCGCTACTTTTTACGTGCCAATTATGCGCATTGTCGCACTTAATCTGAAACCCACATCATTCCAACAACCTTTTGGCCATTAAAAAAAAAGTCAGCAGCAGCATATCTGACAATAATAAATTAAGCGACTCCAATCCACGCTGTGAAGATGGTTGGACAGCGGAGCTGTGGTATTACCTGCAACCATTGCCCACTGCATTATAGACCCTTTTATGGCAAACGTCACCAGGTGGTGCTCGCTACGTCTTCGACGTGCCAGAGAACTTACAGCTACAGTTTCTAAAAAGAATGAACAAAGGCCGTCTTAACACCGCTGCTTGAAATGTAGATGAAGTGTTTAACCACCAATTATTCTCCAGTGAACGCCAAAAACGAAGGAGTGCGAGATCTGTCAAACTTTTCGAGTATTCTTCTGAAACCAACTTGCCTCCTCCAAGACGCAATAATGTACAGCCGAAAGCCCTCGTTAAATCTCCAACTTTGTTGTCCGTGTAGCATTTATGCTTTTCTAGCACTGGTGACATAAGCAAGCTCAGACAGGCTTGCAAAGACAGTGCGACCGGAAGTCGCTTGGGACGGAAGAGGCAGTTCATGTATGCAAACAGCAAAAGGGTCTATACCAAATGATTGACGAAAGACAAGTAAATGCACTGTACCAAAACCTTTATATATATATATATATATATATATATATATATATATATATATATATATATATATATATATATATAAATATATATATATGAAAGACTTCGTACGCTGCCGTTGCCACGGCAGCTCATGCAAGCCACAATCTTTACCGAGAAACGCATGCGGGGAGCGCGTACGTGCTTATCATCGTTCGGGCGCGCCTTATAATCTCTGACGTGGCTTTGACACTTGTTTTGTGGTCCTCTTATTGAAACAAGAGTCATGACCATCTGATAAATTGGCAGACTTCCACTCTAAAGCCGCGGTCACATCGCTAATACACCATACAAAAGAAAGTCTGCAGGGAGTGTTTCTTCCTTGCATCACGGTGTTAAGTTACGTTGATCACACAGAAACCGTCTGCTGATATGTTCTATGCATGCACGTGTAAGAAAGCAAACATGCTCTGAACACTTTTTAGACTTGTTCGCAGACAATCCTGTCATCACGCCTGCAGTGAACACTGTGTATTTTGTGTGATGTATACGGCTTAAGCGGAATCACATTGCCTCGTACATCATACAAAGAGGCATGACGTTCGATGCTGACTCATACGCTGAAAATATGTGTAGACCTACCAGTAAGAGACTGCGTTGTGCAGCAATTGATTGTCCAAGTGCTTTGGGGTGGAAAGTGCATGCCCCGGACTTCATAGAGGAGTGTGTAGGCAAAGAACGCTTGCTTCGAATCATGCTGCATGTCGTTTGACTTTGTCGTCGTTCGCGTCTCCGCGTAATTACGCTGTCTAGCTAAAATTTATGCTGGCCTAAAATAGATGGTGTAGATATGTACACTGGAGATACCACAGTCTGACTGTATTTCTTTTTGTGTCGTTCCTGTGTTCTTTTTTTTACTGCGGGTAACGCCTGGGGTGGTGCAGTAAATCCAGCTATCGATACTAACGCACGTCAATGTCGCACCGTGTTCGGCTTTTTAAACTGCGTCGTAAAACGAACCGGAATTCACTTAGAGGTAACCTATTTGCTGCTGGGCGTGGCAATGTTTTCC
>JAZHYW010012374.1:0-16782 GCA_037355805.1 Ixodes ricinus
AACACATGCTCTGGAATCACCGCTTTAGAAAGTTTTGCGCTACAATTGCGCTTTGGCACCAGTTCGTATAAGCTTGAGGTACCCGGTGCCCACCCCTAGCACTTTGCCCAGCAAGCCTGTGTTTCCTGGTCCGCATCTATGCGCCTGGTACTCGCGTGTGCCTTCTCCGTTGTTCTTTTGATACAGGTATATATATATTTATCTCGGTGCGCTGTCGGCGCCGAGGACTTATTGGAACCAGGGTGGGAAAATAATAACGATTAAAAAGAAAAATCAGCGATTCATGTGATCGAAATCAGATTTTTTTATGATTTAAAATTGGCTTCGATGAACTGCTCCAACATTTTCTGCTCCTAATCCGGCTCCGTACCGTAGACCTCTCTGGCCTGTAAGCTGCTCCAAAATGCATAAACTGCTGCTCCAAAACGAGAATCCTCGTGCTCCCAAGCTGCTCCAAAATCCAGATTTTTCGGGGTCCAAAAAATTGCTCCACAACTCGTTTCCCACCCGTCTCACTCCCTGTCGTAGTGTCTGCCACATTCCTCCATGGTGGGACTACAGTGTACATGTCACTTGCGCTGCTTGCATCAGTCATCATGGCCTCGCACCAGCGAGCGCACGTCCCGCTTCACCACTTCGAACTGGAGTGCTACGAGCATAGGAGCAGCGGCTGACAGGTCGACTCTTCTTTGGTCTTGACTGTAGGTTGAGCTCCTAAATTAAAAGTAGTGTCGAGAAAAGAGAAAAACTTGTTTATTTGAATAAGACAAAGGTAGTCTCTACTCAGGTTCAACGCCACTAAGGCACAGTGTCACCTGAAAAGAATGTAGTTGTTCATAATATTTGTGGGTTGTCCCAGTTTATGATTAAGGTCTGATTGATAAATGCTTTAGCATATATAAAGCCAGATTTTTTATTGAAATTTGAAAGGAATTCTGTTTACAGGCTAAATTAATTACCAAGTATAAAAGGCAGAAGGAGAGGCTTCATCTCACTGAAGTGTTGCACTGTGCTTTATTTTTCATCTATTACAAATGGAACCTACTCTGACTTCAGCCATATTCCTAAAAAAAGTGTGTTCCTTTTGTGTGTTCAATCTATTGTTACTAAAAAAGGTTAGTAATATGCTTCAGTATTAGAAAGGAACCCTCAATCCTTATCAAAGATGAACTCATTTAGAGATGCAATAAATTTTCCATTTTTAAGTGATCTGCTAACAGATGCATCTGCTCCAAAAGGTCAGTGGCTGCTCCAAACAATTATGCTGAGCACAGAACCTGCTACGAGCAGGTCAAATGCTGCTTCCATCACAGCTGATCGTCAACAAGCTCGCATTTACTTTAGCAGCATTCCTTGCAACGTCTTGTTGATGGCGAATTCTTTCGTTTGTGGGGCAGATTAGGCCAGGTTGTGGGCTGTGCCTTGAAGCCCATTGATTCACTTTTGCTGTGTGTTATTTGCCTGACCCTGAGCTCCAGCATACTTCCAGTGACCTATGTGAGAAGCCAGTAACCCAATCCACCTACCAAAGATTGAGTGTTTTTATGGCATTCTAAATACAACTCTTATAGGGCCTCTGCACCCCTCTTTTGTAGGCACAGTAAGGGAGAATGGCACATTTGACTGCTTTGTAAATATGTAAAGCCACTGGTGTCTTGCAAGCGTCATGGTGTTGGGCGCCATCATGATGTTGCGACTTGTCATGATGTCACCTGCGTGACATGGTAACATGACATTGCGGAGGAAGAACAAAGAGCACCTTTGGGTCATTGAGGCTACATAAATGCTCTATTTAAAATATATTTTCTCGATGGAGTGCAAAGATAGTGCGAGGTTTAGCAGATTAAAGGAGCCATGTATCGATAAGCAGTTTTTGATAAAAGTAATACAGACCCGTCTAATAGCCCATTTACACTGGATGCATGTAGCACTTCTGAACCGCAAAGGCACTTGCTTTAAGCAAGGGTGCATGACCCAGGCAAGACCGCCTGTATGGATTTCTTACAAAATTCACACATTCAAGTCCGACCGATTGCGAGATAAGCAACAGCTGTCGGCTCCAACTGGGTAAAAACCGATCTTATTGGAGCCGACGTATTGTTGCCATAGCAACCCTCGCACTCGATCCGTCTCAACGAAACTGGTGTGAATCGCCCTTTATGCATTCTTCTTGTGCTCATGATGTTAGTAAGCCTGAAGGGTAAGCCAACAGCAAAAGGCTGTTGAAGTGATATTGGAAAGCTTTTTTGCCTCCAGAGATCGACTTGGCATTCATATTTATTAGCTAGTTTTCCGTTGGGAAGGAGGTTATAGTAGGCCCGTGTTTTGTGATAAATCCGATAAACTCCGAAAAACACTCGCCGGTAAAATTTTGACAATTCAGATTTATCCTAAAAAAAAAACTCGGAATTTTGAGGTCATGATGGCAATAAAAAAGACGTGCTTTTTGGACACAGGTCAAATACCTTGAGAAAAGGTCCATCTAGTTTTTTTCCTTATCTTGGACCATTGACAAAGTTTCCGTTTCTCGTTATTGGAACAGCATGGTCAGCTTAAATGTATCTCTGGACCATATTAAAAGCCAGGCACGTAGCCAGGATTTTGTTTCGGGGGGGGGGGGGGGGGGGCCGCACATGACAAAATGTTGTACGAGGGGGAGTGGGGAGAGGAGTGTCCCAGCAAAATAGAAGATTTCGGGTGGGGCCCGGGCCCCACGGGCCGCCCCCTGGATACGTGCCTGACAAAAGCCACTGTCATCCTGTAGATTTCATAGAATGGGGAGGGCAAGTGAAGGTTTTATCAGTCCAGGAGTTTGGCTATTTTGAAGTAGCAACATTTATTAAGGTAACATAGGTCTTGCAGCTGCCAAATGCAGCTGCAAAAATATCTTGCAGTACCGGTAGTGTGTTTAAATTTTGAAAAAGAAAAAAAAGAATAAGAACAATGCATACATTTGTTACCTACATTATTTTATTTAAAAACAAATGCTAAGAACATTGCAAGATTCGAAAATTCAGAGAATTGAGAACCTAACAAAAATAAACGCCGATAAACTCCAAATTTCCAGCGATAATTAAACTCCAAAACACCCTATGAATTGCACAAAAATTAAAATTTTGAAAAAACCGAACCCTAGTTATAGGCCCCTTTGATAATGGTGTAGTGCATAGAAGAGCAATTATACTTACTGTATAAAATTTGTTCCTTTCTATGTTTTGAGTGCATTATGGCCTCTGTTGCTGCTGCACCAAAAAAACAAATGTTTCTTATGTTTTCTGTTTAATTTCTGTTAAAAACACTAGAAGCTACACGACACATTGTCATCCCGTAACTTTCCATGTCCTATTCCCACAGCAAAAAATATGCCATCACACATTGCAGCAAAAAGTTTTATTTTCATATGACTGCATAGTTTCTCTGAAGATCTGTCAAGTAACTGAAGCAACTAACACAATATGGGGCACAGCTATATTACATATTTTTTTTCTTTTTTAATTTATTTTGTATTGCTGTCTTTGGAGGAAAAATAGCTTCAAGTATAACATGTCACAATATGACTTCAGAAATGACAATATCAAACTTGTTCATTCCCCTTCACAGCCAGTCTCTCCAAAATATATCTATTATCTCTGTCTTCATCACATTTGATCACTAACAATTAAATCCCCCCCCCCAAAAAAAAATAAATAAATGCTGCCACATGTTTTTTGTGTTCTCAATGTTGCAGTCAAATTGCTCTAATTTGTCCAATGTTCCAACTTCAGTATGTTAAAAGGAAACATTTTTGCCAGTGGTACAACATAGACATGATGTTGCACAGTTTGTTGACTCTGGCATTTCCTAGTCATTCTTCATTGCCACATTCAAGGACGATGCATTGTCCAGATTAATGCAAACGCTGAATGCAATAACTTGTAGTATTACCATAGAATACTGTGCATCCGCCCATTCCACACTAAGCACCCACCCTCAGAACTTGAAACCTCGATTATCCGCGATTATCTTCAAATTTTGAGTGGGCGCTTTCTCGGTTTTACGGTAGTACTATTTTGGTAGCAATCATGCTCGCGAAGAATCCCTTGTGTGAGGTCGCTGTCCCACTGTAGCATTAACCTAATGGCCTGTTTTTGGTGAAAGAAAGTCCAAACTAAACTAGCAAGATCATATTGCACTCTAGGAGTTCTGTAAAAAGAGATAATTTATTGAGCAATTATATGAGTTTTGAGAGCCAGCTTTTCACTTGGATGACCTTTCAGCTTAGTTCCTCTAAACTGAAGTCTTCTTCACTGTAGTTCTGGGAAGGGGAGGTTTCTCTCCTTGTGCCAGCACCTGTGTAAGAATTAAGACACAATGATATGTGAAATGCATTAAAACCACTGATGCTTCAATGTGAATATCCAGAATATTTATTTCTCATGCCATCAAATAATTGCTAGAAATCTCATCTCATTTTAGAAAGCTGAAATGTTTGTCAAATGTACATTTAAGGGGTTTAAATTTGTCTGGTGAAACTTGGTAGCATAACTTATAGACTTGAGTAAAACAAAGCTCCTCCATTTCCATTGGAGATGCGGGTTAGGTTCGTGAAGTTGAGATGACCAGTAAAGAATGTCCAAGAAAAGTTAGTGCATAGTTTTAGCCAGCATTTTATTTTTAAGAGGGCTTGCACAGATGACATTATGATATCCTGTGCTCACACCAGCACCTTTGACAATGCTATGCATATTGTATGAAACACTTCACCATGTCTGGAGTGCCCCTTTTTAGGGTGTTTCAGCACCAGCTCATGGTTAGTCTGCGCCACTTGTATTTTCTGATTATACATTCATGTGAGTTGTTGTGCCAACCACTAGGCCGAGTCTGGTCGTTACAGTAGCACTTGGGAGTTGAGGTCAAAAGGAGGGTTTGTTTGCAGGCTCATACAGTTTCTTTTTTGCAAGGGAGGAATTCTTATTTGCTGCATTCCTATACATATTTTATAAACTGGTATAGCGGTCATATAAGTCAATGTAAAGGAAGCAAAAACATTCACTAGATGGCATGGTTGTTCAGCTGTATCATATTGAGGCCGAAAAACATTTGGAATGTGTAATATGCATCACAAATAGTGAGATCACATCGCACACACTGATCTTTCCAAAGTACAGTCGCCCAATTTTTTAATAATATCACGCGAGCGTCGACCGCCAGGATGGGCAGTGCCGTGCCGCGGAGAAATGCGGCATCAAGCCCTTTCCGGGGAGCGTCGTCTGCTAGGCTACTCTGCTGATCGCACACAGCCCCTGCTCCGTAGCAAAGGAGCGCGTTGCGCCGATTGTTTATACTCAGTTTCACTTTGTGTTGTACCGCAGCCGACGCTACGAGCCATCTTGGCCAGTCCATCGCTAAAAGTGTGTCACGTGGCCTTCCTGTTGGGCACAACTGCACGTGAAAGCACGATGTCACGTGGCGGGGTGACAGCGCTGGATTGGTTTTGATGGCTCGTAGCATTGGCTGCGGTATATAGTTTAATGCATCGTTGCATTCAGCTTGTCGCGTCATCAAATTTTTCTTTTTTGGTGCTGACAAAGTAAACGTAAACAAAAAAATAAAACAATAATAAAAATAAAAATGGAATTAAACGAGATAACGCGCCCGTTTTTTTTCACGCCTGAGCAGTATCACGGTATCACTAGGGTGACCATATTCCTCAGGGTAGAAAACGGGACATCCCAGCTCGGGGGGGGAGGGAAATGTTTAATGCAAGAACTGCTATTTCAAAACGTTAACGTACTACATGCGTGCTGTATTCAGTAACTCAGAAAAATATTTGTACACACCAGTCTTCCCGACAGAAAAAAAGTGTTTGTGGGCAAGAACAGTTCTCTAAATTTTACTGGGTACATATTTCAAAGTACCTACGGTTATTTTTGTAAAATATACTTGTAACAAGTAGGCATAGTTTCCGTTTCCTTCAACTCAATCTGTGCCCATTTCGAAACTATGCACTCCTGCGAAAACGGGACATGATTCCTTAAAGGGACACTGACAGGGTGTTTATGCTCGCCGAGGTTTTTAGTTGTACATGACATATGAGAGCCCAACTACCCAAAACACAATTTGCGACTCGAAATTCGGTTTCTTTCCGCCCGAAAACCGCCGATCAAGAACTGGCCGGTTCGAGTCTCGCTCACTCTCTTTCCGTGGTCACGGGCCGTTTTCGAAGGTATCGATGCGACCACCAAATTTAATGAAAGTCGTTGGTCACTGAAGGCACACACTCAATATTAAAAATAGAAAAAAATATGAAACCCATTTTTTGTGGCTTCTAAAAAGCTGCAAATACGTTGATTGAAAAAAAAGTTCCACAGAGAACCGGAAGCATTCTGTGCGTGCGTCGTTTCGCGTATCGTGGGACTCGCGGGGACGGCGATGGCAGCGGACGAAGGGGCGGGACCTCTACTTCAGAACTGTCGTTCGCGGTACCGGCGAATTCTGTCTGCCTTTAAAAGAGAAATTTGGGACTGATCAAAAGAATTGGTATTCATCCCGTATGACACGCCCGACCACCAAGCCGACTTGCACGAAGACGTCGCCGAGCCGTCGCTCCTTCTCGTGGCTGAAGACATCGCTCGCGCAAACTTCAAGCACGACGCGTCTACTTCGAGTTGAATATGCACGCGTACGATTTCTTTACTAGGTGCGAATGTCGCCAATACGTGGTGCTTCCCGACTTCGACCCGGGAGTGCTTTTGCTGGAGGAAAATCGGCAGCAAACTTTCCAACTTACAATTTACCGGCTGAAGTATTACTAAGGAAAGAGATCCTCCTATCACGTGATCCCCCCGTAGCTCAGTGGGAACGACGTCCGCTTCACATGCGGCAGGACCGGGTTCGATCCCCGGTGATGGCACTTTTTTTTTTTTTCCAGACATTTTTTGATGTTTACATTTCTTTCTTTTTACAATTATCACTGAAGAAACAAACAAAATGTTGTGGACGAAACGTCGCTGAATTAAATGTGGATGGGATTTCTTTGACACCTGCGAACTCGATGTAATCACTTTCCACAAAATGCAAGGAGCATATAAATCAGGTAGCGTCCGCTTTCCGAGGTGCCCGTAAATGTTCTACAGGAATTGCAGCCAGCCATTGGTCCCGATCCCGTTGATATTTCGGAAACTCTGTCGCACAATGCCACTTTTTTTTCGGACGCAGGACGTGTGAGCCAGCTCTTCACGCAACATCTTGGGTGTATTCTTTTCGGAGCCGATCATGAAAATTAACCACGGGCACTCGCTACTCATCTCCAACTCCTCAATGTACAAAACAACTCATCTTGGAGTACAGAACAGCGAGCGGAACAAACATAAGTGCAAAAGAATCGCAAACAGTGCCCGCTAACGCCGCATGTCGTCTGCTACGCCGAGGGGGAAAAAAAAGAAAAAAAAAAGCGCACGGTCGGGTGTAGCCACGTGACTTCCGCCACTCCCGCTATCCTCTCCACTTCTCCGTTTCGGTTTCGCGCAGTTGCGTTTTTTGGCTTTATTAAAAAAATACGCTACTCTGTTGCAAAATATTAATTGGGTAGTCCTCCGACACCATAATGAAGCGCCTGGCAAAAAATTAAAAATATTTTTTGGGGGTGTCAGTGTCCCTTTAATGGGACAAAAAGTCGGGACGGCAGAAGCGGACCTCAAAACGGGACTGTCCCGGCCAAAACGGGGCGTCTGGTCACCCTAGGTATCACGCAAGTAAGCGCTGTTCAGATCTTTGCTTAAAGGCGGTCAGCTATGCCAGCAGATAAGGAACAGGGGCTGTGTGCGGTCAACAGAATAGCCTAACAGACGACGCTCGCACCGGAGAGAGCTTTGTGCGCACGCGCCTAATCTCCCGTGACGCCGCATTTCTCCGCAGCACAGCGCTGGCTGTCCCGGCGGTCGACACTTGCGTGATATTATTAAAAAATTGGGCGACTGTCTCTCTCAATCTCTCAATCACATTGCAAGGCAGGTTCAAAACCCTTTCTCAACTGTGAACATGACAGTCGCAAAGGCAGTGATGTGATTAGTTGGAGTCACTTTAGAGCTGCTATAAGTTCATTTGAAGCAGCAAAAATAACATCAGTTGCACGGTAAATTTGATTCCTTGAACACTGAACAAGCTGCTTAATTGTGCGTAGAAGCAAAAGACATGGCAACAAGATGCTGATTTCTGAATGACAGTATGAGCTGCAGTGCATAGTTATTTCCATGAGCTGCAGTGCGTAGTTATGTTAAAATAATTCAGTGCACCCATATTGATATTTTGTTCAAATAATATAGGTTGTAACAAAACTGCAATTAAATCGGATAAAAAAAGCTTTTGAGTTTCATTGCAGACATCAATAACATGTTAAATGTGGAATTTATAATCCAAATCAGCATGTGAAAAAAATTGCGGTGGCTTAGCTCGGCTATGTTAGGACATACGTAGCATGAGCTTATGCGCGCAAAATGAGGCGCTATCAAGTGGCTCCGGTGCAGCGTCAGACTTGGCTACTGCGCAACGGAGGCGGACAACTGGGCATGCGGCGGCGCCAGTGCGTCTGCCGCGGCTATGACGTCACTCCTCTGGAATGTGCAGACCGGCGAGGCGCGCGCAGTGGCGGCGGAGCGGACGGCGGCGGCGGTTTTGGTGCGCCAGCTATGCGCCGTGTGACGTCACTGCTCCTCGCGCTTGCGCAGGATGGAGCACGTGCTTATTATGCGAGCCACGCGAAACTGCTCAACCTCGGTTGGTGAAAAAATAGTCAGAGTGCAGGCGAGCTGGTGTAAGTTAAACATGATTGTAAACCTGAGATTGGGGCATAAAAGAGAACACAAAAGAAGGTAGAAAAAGAGGAGGCAACATCTCAACATTAGTGTTGAGAGGTTAGTGTAGCTCACACTACAAAAACAATCCCACAGAATTCATTAGTTGTTTCCAAGATTCCATCCACTGCTCTAGCTAATTTAGTTCTAGTGTACTCTCCTCACTGTGTTCAGAAATGACAAAAAATTAACCTATAAAGCAATCCATAAAATCTTAGCAATACTCAATTATCCTTGCTAAATCTCAAATTTGAAAAAGATATCTGCAGAATATTGCAGTTCATTAGTATACTATTGTACCATCAAACATGCAGCCCGCGACTCGCTGGGACGCGGCCCGCAGGCAAACGGCTGCGAGTCCCGGTTCCCTTGTCCTCTCATGTCGTTGATTAATTTTCACTCGAAAAGTAGATCTGCTCTTTTAACGTATTCACATGGTTTATACCTTTCTGTGTTCACTTGCCCCTTGTTTCGCTTTATTTTCTGCTTCCCAGCTTTTTGTAATGTATAACAATTCCTCTATTAGGCTGCAAGCGCGAGTTATTCGTTGAAGGATGCCTCTCAGCTGCAACGAACTCTCAATCAGATGGAGCAACTGCCAAAAACAAAGCTACAAGCTCGGGGTTCTCGCCTTCAAAAAATATCACCATTAAAAGACAAGTATTTGTTCGAGTGTTGTAATAAAAATCGTCAGAAAAGCAAGAACTATCAAATTAACTGATTGTTCGTTTTTTTAGAGACATGTAGAGCTTGGTTAATTCCCGAGTGAATTCGGCAACGGGCAACTTGCGCCCTTGTTCTATGATAAATGCCAACATGTTGGCGGGGCGGTGTCATCTCAATTATTTTTTTATCACATCAGGTCAGGGCCCAAAGTAGTCATATAAACAAATCAAATCTAAAGATGCCACTGGCAGGTTCACATGTTCTCTCCCCTCGCCTCCCCCTCCCCCCCACCTCTTACGTTGGCCCTGGATTTTTTTGGTGTGAAATATCTGGCCCCCCGGCTCAAATGAGTTTGAGACCACTGCTATATACAATAGCCACAGCTTTATTAAGAAATAATGTGTCACGTCCTGCCCTGGAACGGTGCTTTCCCCTAACACGCAGGTGCGCTTCGCAAAACAAGATACGCAAAACCGCTATGTCCATTTTGCAGTTGTCGTTCAGTGCAGTGCACCAGTGTGCAGTGAGAAGCACAATCAACAAGACTACCTAAACTGCCAGAATAAATCACGCATTAAACAAATATTGCAAAACTTCAGTGTTTCAGAAATTAAAATAGTACAATATTTGATGCTATAACCAGAAGTTCTGAAAATTTGCACAAGCCTACTGTAGCAATCTGGCCGTGCAGCGGGTCAGAGCTATTATATTTAAGGTATTTTGAGTATCGACTTTCAGCACAATGTTGGTGCAAATTCCTCAAATTTTGGCGAAATGTAGCAGAATAAGCACTTTGGCGTGGCAATCCCATCACTGCAGAAGGGGAGAAGCTGGCCAGTCAGTTGTTGGGAGCATCAGTCATTGTGAATCGCAAAACTATCAGGGCCATATTGTCCTTAAAAAGGTTGTCAAAGAAACTGTACCTGAGGATGGTGTTGCCATGTTGTCCACTCTTTTGGAAGTCTGTAAAGGAAAGCTTCCACTTTTGTTGTGGTCAGCTGAATGGGATTTATTATAATTATTCAATACTAAATAAACAACTTATTTTTGGCACTTTCTGAATAATCGTAAGGTTAGAATGCCGCACCTCCGTGTTTTGATTTCCATCTGTCAGTGAGATTCAAATAGTGCAGGCTTACGTCAAAACTGGGAGCCTCTGGTCCCCCGCATTCAAACTCAGGACGTCTTCCACCTGTATTTTGAAACACGGAGGAATTTGAATGTGGTAGCTCATTGCATAAACAGTAGACTTCTCAAATAAATGCTAAGCTCCACTGGTAGTGACAGCACCAATTCTAGCCTGCTTGAGTTATGGTCACCGCATACCCATGCCAAAACATGAAAATTATAAACCTGCAATGGGAAGAATCGTAACTATTAATCTGCCAAAATGTTGCTACGGGAAAGGTATGACTCTTAAGGGGCCATGCCAGTCCGCTTTGGCACCACGTTGGCAGCACCACCGACAGGGAAGCGAGTATAGGCTTCCTGCACTGAAGCTTTGAACAAATTGTGGCACCCTCATTTTGGATCGTACAATCTCACCTGATTGGGCCTTGCACTACTTGTGGCGCCTTCGCTAAGATTTTTCTTTTCTGTATAGTGCTGAAGAACAGAAGGACACCTTTGACGTCCGAAAGCAGCTAGATTCAATGCCATAAGACAATCGAACGAGCCAGATTTATGCCACCACCGCCAGGGGACGCGTCTCTTATCTCTGCATGGTGATGTCAAAACATATAACGTCCCAACACTTTCTTGTTTCATTTTTTTATTTCCTTTTTCTTTCGAACGCCTGAAGCGGCGTCTCTTGGCTCACGCTTTTAGCGTCTCAGCTACGACCTCTGCTTCAATGGTGTTCGAATTCTGTTGTTACTTTGTATTCCTAGCGATCACGTTCTGCACCGGAGCAGGCACACTTCCACGTGTGTGACAGTTTGAGACGCTCAAGTTTGTACTAGCCAAAAGAAGTCCTAACAAGTCCCTTTTCGCAGCGCCCCTGGACTACGCAGGAGGCCTATTGCGTCGCACGTGGCTCAACGCCCGCTTCTCCACTTTCCAATCAGACCGCCGCGTTCGTGTCTTGATATGGCCGCGCTCTCAATTTTGTGCCACAGTAAAGGCCTCCTACTACGACATTAGAAAATCTACTTGCGTCCGGGGTTGCTCTGTTTCTGTTTTCACATGATTTGACCCGCAGAACTGGCTCAAAACTCAGACTGAAGTGCGTCTTCGCAGTGAAGGCGTTGACAACGGTGACTTACCACAGTGTTTTCCGTGTACCCTCCGAGGTGCTTCTGCATTTGACGACGGCGTGGCGACTCATCACAGGATGACATTCACCGGTGTCGGCGATCTATGAAATCTATGCGAGAAGTATTTTTTGCTCCACATTTTGTCACATTACTCTTCTCTCGCTGTGGGATTGTGCAAGCCCATTGGGAATGAGATGACTGGGGCCGTCGCACAGAGAAGGTCCGTGTTTTCAATTTCTATCTCTACTAATGTAAAATAATTTGGCGCCGGCTGTGGCCTCGAACGTTTTGCATAGCACGATATGCGAGTGGGCCGACATCAATAGAAACTACGACCAATGCAATACTCGCTCCCTGTCGGCTTCCACACGTGATTTGCGTGGAAAATGACTTGACCGAGAGCCGCATCACGGCGTCACTGTCTCGTCTACAACTGTCGAGACCGGTTATAACTAGGGTTCGGAGTTTTCGGCTTTAACCGATAAAACCGATAAAGGTATGTCAACCATTTTCCGATATTCGGTTTTAACCGAAAAAGGTAAGTTTTAAGGGCCGCGTTGAGATGGGCGGGGGAAGGGGGAGGGGAGAGAGGGCGTTGCAAGGTTCGACATTGTGTGACCTATTCGTGATTGCCCTCTTCCAAGGTTCAACATGCAACAAAAGAGGTCCTGGGGTGTCCTTTGCGGGACATCTGTGTCCTTTGTGTGATCAGGCTTAGTGTGCCAAATTCCTGGTCCTAAAAAAAAAAAAGTTTGGGTGTGGGTTAGTATGCAAGATCTGCAGCCATAGTTTAGTGAGTATACGAAAGATGTTGTGCTTCAAAACGTCGCACCGTGTGTCTTTTGGCGGTCACATTTGGTTGATTGGCCGATTTTGGCTCAGGCAGCGCTTCATCTCCTCAGCTTGCCAGTGTTCACTGTTAGCGTTGAGAGGGCATTCTCGAAGCCCAGGGTCATTAACAGGAGAGAATGAGCGTTGATCAACCAGGAGAACCTGGGAAAGTACATGCGTGTTTACTATGATAAGATCACGTAATCCTGATGTACAGAAGGTGAATTTCCATGTTTTTCGGGCACTAACTTGTTTGCATACTTGTTTTTTTTTTTTTTTTTAACAGATGCACACATTTGCCAAATAAAGTGTCTAAGTTTTTTTCAGTGTATCTGTGCTGTTATTCTTCGCGTGATCACAAATATCAGAGCTACAAGGATAATCTGATCCGTTGTTTGATGGTGTTCCTTTCATATTCACCAAAAAAAGCGGTAAAAGTATGTGGGCATAAATAGACACCGAAAAAAACTGAAAGTTGAACTTTAAAATAAACACCGAAAAAAGTATGCCGAATTTTGAGAAAATAAAAACCGAAAACACGGAACCCTAGTTAAACGAAGTCAACGGGAATCGGAAATCACTGCTATATCCGCTATTTCGTTATAACCGACTTCGGTTTTATAACAAAGTGCAAAAGGGAATGGAAAATCGTGACCGCTTCGCTGTAGCTGCTATTTCGTTATAACTGACTTCTCGACAGTAGCTCCCAGGAGCGAGAGAGAGGCACCGTTCCACGCACTATACCAACAAAGTGTCGGCTATATTTTCGGTACCCGAACAACGTCCTTGACTGTGTTCACTGAGCCCAGGGGAGGCTTGCTCATCCGCTTCTGCAGCTGCGACTCGATGGTCTGAACCAAGTCCGTGATCCGCGTTAGGGGCCGTGACCGCACCTCGCCTCCCTCACGAGACGTGGATCCACGACCCTTGCCCACACTTTGCCTCTCATCTGGGGAGTCCTCATCTTCACTGTTCATGTGAGAGGATGCAAGGAATAGCTTACAGCCTTTTGTTAAAACAATGAGTATGAAAGAAATCTACTAGTGGTGAATGGATTGAACTGATCATGCTTAACTGCGCCATAATGTCATTCCTGCTTAATTCTCGAGGCATCAGATTTTGCTTGTGGCCCACTTGTTTGGCCAATCAGGTATACGTGGCTTGCAAAAAAAAAAAAAAGAATGACTGGTACAAGTTAACAAAGTGAAAATTTTCACCGAGGTCTACCCTCGCTTCTCCCATCCAAGTGCTTTCAAAATTACGTCAAACAAGCTCAATTATCCAAGATAGAGTCCCACATACGCCAATCAGTACAATCTATAGTACTACTGCACTATGCCTCGAGTGTGATCGTGCATGTAAATGTTGAAATCCTGCGACGGGAACAATTGCCTTTGTAACCTTCCATTCCAATTTCAATGGACAAGTGTAACGGAACAAGTTGGGATAGAGGATACAGCTTGAACATATAAAAGCACAGAGTTATTTCTGTACCATTCTTTTTCTGGCTTTACATGTTAGGTAAAATCCTCTTTGCTCAAACAGTTTAAAAAAATATTCTTTTTAGTGGTACTCTACACAAATATCACACTCATAATCCTAAAAATATTTCACTCTCTCCGCACGACATATGGGTGCAATGAAGCATTATTATGCGAGGAATAATGTCTTCTTAATTTATTGAGGCACACATTGTGGAATACAAAAGGTGATTTTCAGAAATTGCACAGGCACCAAACTCTAAAAAAATATTTTGCCGGATGATTTCCAGAAAATAACAATTGTGAACCAGAAAAGCAGCATCCAGAGCAAGAGCTCCCAGAATTTGAAGCCAAGCTCATTTTGCTCAGGTTTGAAGCCAAGCCAAGTCAGGTTCATCTCGCTGGGCCTCACAGGTGTTACAAACTCTAGGGTGAACAAAGGTATTCCTCACCTGAAAGTATGGGGCTTTGACAATTTGGCTGAACCATGTGAGCTGCCCCGCCTCCGCCTTCTTCCTCTAACCAGAAAATGACGAGGCCGCGAATCAATGGCTTTTGCTGGCAGCCAAGCACCACTGGTGGCCTCCTGCCTTGTAAACTCCTCGTCTGAACTGCTGCAAGCGCCCCTGGGTGGAAAAGTTAGAAGACTTTCTTTTGGAATTAGTTAACATGGTTTAAACTTTATCACTCCATGTTTTAATCAATTCACCGTTTGTATCATTTACTGCAACATCATGAGTGACTGGTCTACGTACATGAAACAGAGCCCATTCCTTTTGTTGCACTTTTGAAGGGGTCGGCTTTTCTGGAGTTTATTCATGGTTTGTGACCAGGGGCATAGCCAAGGGAGGGGGAGTGCTCACAGGACTTTACCCCTATATGCATATGGAAGGTGCGAAATCTCAAGCATACTTTTATCCCTTGCCACCACATACACTCCTTATCTACAACTATGTCTGCAGTTTGCAGTCATCTCTTAACATACTGGCCAAACAACTACTGACCAATATTACATGTAAGACAATGGTCTGGACTTTACATTGTGCCATAATGTGGTATACACAACAAATATCCTAGAAAACGAATCTAATACACATTTTCACCAAACGAAAGGAAGGTGACCAATAAACTTCTTTTAAGACAATTTTTTGGTCCAATGTGTCTGGAGTCCACTAAGAACATGTTCTGGCTTACTTGGCAATAGAGCTTGCTTTAGGGGAATCATTCTTGGCAGGCATGAATGTAGGGGCTTTATGAAGCTTTCTGCAAGTAAAGAAAAACAATGTATGTAGGGGCTTTATGAGGCTTTCTGCCGTAAAGAAAAACAATGTAATTTACCACTAGCATATAAGCGATTGCAAGTGGGGCGACTGGCCACTGCCATGTTTCTCCTCGTGTGCACAAGCCCATGCAATGGCAAGCTCGCCAAAGCTACATAGCACGCGCTCCTTGCACGTGCTTGCATGTATGAGGCACCAGTCAGGACACCATGTTTGCAATTGTCTATATAACTTAGAAACGTTTAATACATGGAAGAATATAAACATTTTGGACAACAAAAAGTGATGGGATGCAAACATATGCAAGACCCTGATAGCATCTTAGTATATTCCTGGCACCTTTTAGCAGAACTCAGTCAATGTCCTGCTGTCATCCCAAAAGAAAGCTGAATATTAGTGCCGATATTTATTTATTTATTTATTTCAAGATACTGTTAACCCCTCTTGGGGTCATTACAGGAGAGGAAAAAAAATGCATGGCAATAAACAGCAGCAGCAAAACGAGAACACCGCATACATTACAGGAGAGTGTAAAAATGTACAGGAACAAACAGCAGCAGGAAAACAGGAAACACCGCATCAACAAGTATAATTTGCAATCAAATGACAAAGACAACATTATTAAACTAGCAAACGGCATGCACCCACTCGATAGTAACAAATAACAAGCTAGTTCTGCAACCGCTTCAAATTATTTAAAAATCTGTAGGGGAAGTTGAGTTCACAATCTCCTGCGGTAGAAGGTTCCATTCATCTATTGTTTTAGGGAAAAAGAGAACAGTGAAATACATTAACTCTACTTTGAAAAGGCTGGATCATTTTAGAATGGCTGTTTCTTAAAATGAGAGTTATGCGGGGTTTCAAATACAGGGTGTGTCAACGTTGAAAAAACCATGATACATCATAAAAATATATTTTAGTCTAGCAAATCCTGCGCCGCTCGGAAAGAGGTATAAGGTCAAGCTGTTTTAAACATGGCAGTAACAGAGGTCGGTTCGTTTGTACCTGGACAGTATATACCGGCATAGAAAGTCTTTGTACGTTCTCTAATTTCTGAATGTGATTTTTCTGATGGGGGTCCCATATTACATTTGCGTACTCTAACACTGGTCGTATGACTGTTTTGTAGACCATCAGCTTTGAACTCATAGTGGCATAGCTAAAATTCCTTTTCAAGTATCCTAATGTACGCTTAGCAGAACAGCAGATGTTGTTGACGTGGCTCCCCCATTTTAAGTTATTTTCAATGGTTTACACCCAAATATTTATAGCTATTCTACTTCTCTTAAAGGAGTCCCGTTAACTGTGTATACATAAGGTAGAATATTTTTCTTATTTGATATCCTTAGAAGTACAGTTTTCTCAATATTAATTACCATCCCCCATTCTTGGCACCATGACTCCAATTTTCTGTGAGGCTGTCCAGATTAGTTTGATC
>JAZHYW010012375.1:0-40653 GCA_037355805.1 Ixodes ricinus
TGAAGCTTCTGCCATGGTTAACTTTAAGCTGAGATAGTTTGGAATAATGCTTCCAATTTTGAGTGTTGCCCGGCACGGTTGACAATTTGGTGATATAGCGCTGCATTGAAAAGTCTGTGCATTCATGACAGTATCACCTTATGAATGCATGCTAGCTATTAAACTCTCTGTTCTGCAGAGAAATGAATGCACTTTACTTCCAATTGCAGCTGCTTTGGGAACTTCATGGTATGAAGCACCTTATGGCTGCAAGCGCTGCCTGATCTTGTTCCGTGGTCTGCGCAGGCCCATTGCAGGGAGTCACTTCAAGAGCATCACTAGAGTTTCCTGCCCGTGGTCGTCCTAAAGTTTTCTGGTGTAGGTATGCATCCTTTTTGTCTTTCTCTTAATGGTACCGGGCGTTTTTTTTTTCAGTGTCGCCGATTTGCCTCATAATTGGTTAAGCACACGAATGGACGATGTACAACTGTATCCCACATATTTGTGTCAAGATAACTTTTCTTTGCCAAAGTTACAGATATTTTTATGAGGGTTAGTCTTTTTTGTTTTTATTTACATATTTATTTGAGTTTCTACGGGCAATACTAAAACGTTATGCCGGGGACAAGGACAAGTTCACTGCTCTAACTTTTTCTCGACTGATCGCAAGAAATTTGGTTTATGTTGTGAAACCTCCTTCCAGCGCTTGCTTTACAGCACGAAAAAAATTATACATAGGACATACTCTGCTTTTAGACTGCTTGCTCATTCTACAGGTCTGCCTGCCATAGATGTCGTGTTACTGGAGAGCAGGCAAATTCGATTGTTGTTTTTGCCATTGCTTTTTTTTAAGCCGTTGTTTTAATAGTTCTTGTAAATTTAGAGATTTTCCTAAAACGCAACCGGGACGAATATTTAGTTTGATTAGTTAGCTAAAAATAATGATCGAGTACCCTTTAGTCAGTAAAATAGATGCTGTGTGCCGCTGTTAGTGCCAAGTCGAGATCCGCGCTTTTTTGTCATTTTTCTCAGAGTAGTGCCCATTTTTATCGGTTAGCCTCTTGGTGTGCCAACTAAACTCTTTCTATCCAGACACCTGCCCTCTACTGGTACACTCTACCCTCATGCTCAGTAAGTGTATGAACTGGAGTTGTATCCCCAGTCGACACTTGTTGAGCATGAGGGTAGGAAAATCTTTCCATTGCAGCAGAGCCATTTATTGGGAGGGTTTGGCCAGTATGATTTCGCTACCGTAGTGTCCCCCTCCCGAGTGAGCCAATCAGCCCACGGCACAGAGCGAGAGGCATGAGCGCATGCGCGTGAACTCTCGGCTGCTCCCAGCTGCTCGGGGAAGGCTGCCATTTTCATTCATTTGCCGGCGAGGGATCGATATTCAAATTGCAGTTCTTTCCTTTTATTTGGCAGGATCTGGCAATAAAATGATACAGTGTTATTCTTCGGTGGCTTAAAAAGCTAAAGCATGAAGTTACTCCATGTTTGAACGCAAATTTATATTCAGGCGAAAAAGAAATAAGCTTGTAGCAGACGACGCATAGCCTCATCAGTGCTCCGCGCCGACAGCGTTGCATCAAAATGGCGGTCGTCTCCTCTTTGCTGCCTTCTTTCTCTCTCGCTTCTTTAGCGCTCTCCTCCCTTTCCTCCTCTCTGGCGCCTTCGTCGCCACACCCACTTGCCAAACTCTCCCAATGTACGGCTCTGCATTGCAGTAGTAGTTTTTTTTATAGTCTTTACAGTTGAATGTGAATATTCGACAGAAATCTCTGAGGTTGGCGCGAAAGAGAGTTAAATGAATGCATTTAATCATTTGCCTTAATTAGGTACCCATCATTTCAAGGCCTACATGGCCTTGTCCTCAGGGGAGACTATGGCTGTGGGAGTGAAGGAGCAGTTTTTTAATAGATACAAGTACAAAGTATAAAAATAAAAGGATCTATGTGCTGATCACTCAAGAATATGCTATTCATTGTAATGTATCTCTGCCAAGTACTTGAGTGTGTTTTTTTTTATTATCAGCTACCTGGGTGCCTCAAGATCTGGAAATCCTAGTGGCCACAAGCTGGGACTCAACCTTCTTCTGTGGTCTGGCCAGGACCATGGGGGAGGTAATCCCAGCAACAAGAGCATCGCAGTATCTCCCTGCCTGTGACTTTTGATTAGCGTCACAACAGGGGAGTCGTCGTGCCACCAGGTGTTAGGTATGCTACTCGAAATAAGCATTCTTACCTATTCTTTAAGTGAAACAGCAAAAGCACTACTAAGCCTAAAATGCAAAGGACATATTCGAATCTAGGGTTGGATGGAGTTCCAATTACAAAAAGGAGTCTGCAGACATGATTAACATGTGAACCTAAAATCCCGCGGATGTAAGTTTGACGTTGTCACACAAATAACTCCCCGCAGATGGCATCGGTCTTGCTATACCCAAACAATATCTTAAAATAATCATTGTGTTACGTTGGTGTCAGCAATCTTATGTACCTATCACGCCCAGCAGTCGGGAGATGTGAAGTATAAAAAAAACAGGAACTTGCACATTGTCAGCTCTGCAAAGATTTATATAGTGAACAGAGCATAGCACGTTCAACTTAAGAAAGCAATTCAGTGCAGGCCTAGTTTTAAGGTTCACAGATGTGTAATTCCTCTTCATAATGAAGTGAAAACTGCTTAATTTGTGGCACACTACAGGCTTTCTATTAGTGTTAAAAAGTGTTATGGTTTTCTAAACAGCTCACACCAAGTATTTTCTTGAAATACATGGGTTCATGGAAATTATTATGTGGATGTTTGCACACAGTCATGGTGAGACCAATCTTTAATGTCAAGTGTTCCACTTATTCAGAGTTGGTTGAGCCTGTAAATATTGTAGGTCGCAAATTAAATTTTTAGGCTCCAACCATTTGTGTTTAATAAAAACACATCACTGACCTAAAAAATCCTGCTATCCTAGAGTTTATGCTAGAATGTATCGCTTCAGATAAATTTGTTAATTTCTACTTTTAGCCCCTGCCCTGCCAGATACAACATCTGGCATAAAGCAGTGTTCCGGATCTTCTTCAAAGACCTGAGGCGGGTCGTCATTCAATCTAGGAGTCGGCGGTGTCTCATGGGCGTGTTGCTGGTGCTTCTTACTGGATGATGCTACCGAGGGACAAGTGATCATGCTTGGGAAAGGCAAGTTTGGCAAGTATGGCCGCCGTATGTACACATATTGTTTTTACCTTTGTTTGAATCAGGCACGTAGCCAGGATTTTATTTCAAGGGGGGAGGGAGGGAGGAGGAGGAGGAGGAGGAGGGAGGGTTCGGGCCCCATGCTCCCCCCTGGCTACGTGCCTGGCTCGAATCCACTTTTAAGAAATGCACAGCGGCGTCTTATAATTCCGGAGTGCTCCAACTCTGTCAGTGCTAGTTTCTCTAGACCATGCAAATGGGATGCAACACTAAACCACATGCTCTCGCAACAGTGCTGGGCTGAAGCACTGTGGAAGCTACTCTAGCCTTTACAATGCAGCACAAAATAGTTGACGCCAAGTATAGCTAGTTTTGAGACTCCGTTTTACCAAAAGCTCTGCCGAAAAAAATCTGCCATTTTATAGGGAGTGCAAAAGAACCTCGCGTGCCTAACCTGGAGAACGGCGTTTTTTTTTTTTGCATAGGCCATTTTTTTCTTAAACCATTACGTTCAGCCTTTTTGAAATGTTAACATCATGTGGCAGACGGACGTACTGTAAACCCCTTAATGTTGGCGAGTCCTTAATTTTCGCGGCCTTTAATTTTGCAAAATTCAGTGGCCGCAATTATGTCCTCTGTGACCGATTCGAGAAGAAATAGGGGCCATGAAGATAAGGGGTTTTACTGTACATCTGAGAAAAGAGGAAATCACTTTTGTTCTTATGCAAGAGTAAGACCAACAACAACAATCATGGTGTCATCACTTTGTGAGCCTGTCTGTGTCTATTGAATGATATGAATTTTATTTTAGTTCGTTAAACATTGCTGCCTGTACGTTGTGGGATGTCGTCTTCAACACAAACAGTGGTTTTCCTCTGAAGCAGGCAGCATGGATGCTTGCCGCAGCACAACAGAGTTCATTTGCAGGTAGTACCACAGTTTGAAGGAGGATTCGCACAATATGGGGGAATCACAATTCAGTGGTCTACCTCAAGCGTGGACAAGATTTGCTCGTTCAAAAAAAAAATTGGCTAAAAATTAGGGATTTTTGACGAGTGTACCCGCATGGTTGAAGGGCTAGACAAGCCTTGTGAGCGCTTCGTTTTCTAGCCTCTCAGTCCTGAACCCACTCGCGCACCACATGTGTAGATGTTCCGATAGGCGAGAGTACTTATTTGGTAAATGGTGGATAGCAATACGCATACATTGTTTTTATCTTTATCAGAATTCTGTATTATGGTCAATTGTGGACTGCTTATTTGCAATACTTTTTCTCACTTAAAAATATGTCATACTTAAAATATGTAGTATAGCCAATGACAAAAAGAGAATGGCTGGGCGTCCTCCAGCACGCGCTTCTACTTTTCACCCCGCTTTGAATGGACGTGCTCACTCGAGGCTCATAAGACGCTGAAACGTCGTCGAAGGTAGCAGGCGGGCTGGTGACGGAACAACTGAGACTTCTCCCTGCCTTTCTCATTCTGTCAGTGAGCGTGTACTTCTATACTCTAACTTGGCTTAACCTGGATAGAGCTGAGGAGAATAGGCTTGGCAAGTGCCCTTAGTGCGTATGCATCTGTACAGCTGAGGCACTTTCTAAATCAAGTACCTTGTGTATATTGCCTTCAAAAACACATCATTTGGGGGTGCAAAAGGAATTCTAAGGAATATTTTTGTTTGTATTGTCCTATTACGCATAGACTCCTTCGACTAAATGGGGATTGAGTCGACCCAGCCTGTTGAAAAATATAATGCCTGCCCGACAATTGTTTTGCATTTAGTTAATATATCAGTATTCAGTTAGGTATCCCAAGTCGTTAGTCGTTGAGACGCATTCTCTCTGTAAGTCAGTCATTTTTAGCGTTTGTAAAACTGCTTGTCAAATAACGACACTGTCAAGGTCATATACTCAACTCGAACAATAGCTGGGCACAAGCTGGTCGCGTGGTTACAGGCAGCAAACATCCCGTTTTGAACATCCGAGTACCTGCCTTGCAATGCAGCTTAAGACTTGGGCCCCACTCACAAACGTCTATACTTTGTATCTCTTTAAGCTGGACCACTTTTGATGCTACAAGCCATTGCAGCAAAAACAGCGTGACACATGATTATAAGCTTGACATACCATGGTGTCCAACTACAAGGTCACATGGCTTACTTTCTGCACTGAATTTGCAAGGATGGCTTGAAGCTTCTGCCGTGGTTAACTTTAAGCTGAGATATTTTGGAATAATGCTTCCGGTTTTTAGTGTTGCCCGGCACGGTTAACAATTTGGTGATATAGTGCTCCATTGAAAAGTCGACGCATTCATGACAGTATCACCTAATGAATGCATGCTAGCTATTAAACTCTCCATTCTGCAGAGAAATGAAATGCACTTTACTTCTAATTGCAGCGGCTTCTGGTACTTTATGATATGAAGCACTTTATGGCTGCAAGCTCTGACCGTACCTTGTTCTGTGGTCTGCGCAGGGCTATTGCAGGGAGTCACTCCGAGAGCCTCACCAGAGTTTCCTGCCCGTGGTCGTCCTAAAGTTTTCTGGTATAGGTATGCATTTTTTCTGTCTTTCCCTTAATGGTATTTGGGCGTTTTCTTTTCATTGTCGCCGATGTGCCTCAAAGTTGGTTAAGCACACGAATAGACACTGTACAACTGTACCCCACATATGTTTCTCAAGATAACTTTTGTTTGCCAAAGTTACATATTTTTTTATGAAAGTTGGTCTTCTTTTTATTTACAAATTTGTTTGAGTCTCGATGGGCGACACTAAATTGTTATGCCAGTGGCGAAGACAAGTTCACTGCTCGAACTTGTTCTCAACTGATTGCAAGAACTTGGGTTGTGAAAAATGAATATCGTAAAACCTCCTTCCAGCACTTGCTCTGCAGCACGAAAAAAAAAATCATACATAGGACATACCCTGTTTTTCAGACTGCTTGCTCATTCTGCAGTTCTGCCTGCCATAGATGGCGTGCTACCGGAGAGCAGGCAAATTTGATCGTTGGTTTTGTCATTTTTTTTTAGCAGTTGTCTTAAGGGATTGTCCGGTCGAAACCGGAAGTACTTAAGTTTTTGCGCTCGTTACGTCGAGGGAGCCTTCATGTACACAAACGTCATTTTTATTTTGATATATGATCTCCCGTTATTAATGAAACCTTTCATGAGCGTACGTACGAAACTGCACCCCGAATTTCGCCAGTGTCAATGGCTGACATCCGTAGCTGCTGCGTGACGTCACAAAACGCAAGGGTTTGTCGGATGGTCGGGATAACAAGCGTTGGTCGATGGATGTCTTGTATTTTGTTTCGAATTATATAGTCTCCTAGGCTGTGCCCTACTGAAATACGGTTCTTTTAATGCAGTTTCGAAGCGTGTGCAAAAAAGTCACGCCTTTTAGCAGGATATTACTCGAAAACAGCCATAAGCTTCGAGCAAACGTAACCCATTTCGCGCAAACACAACAGCGACGGCCGCCGATCGAATTAGGAGCGCTTGCAAAGCAAATGATGCAGATTTCGCCTCTGAAGCGGCAACTAGGTACACGAAGCGGCATCTGGGTACGCATTTCTGCGGATCCACTGGATCGGTGATGAGGCTGCGGGTCTTTTCCTCAGAGGCGATGTCCGCGGGTCGAAAGCAAACGGCGAATCGTTCAAAAGCATACCGCCACTTTACTTGGGCGAGCTTGGTGAATCGTAGCCACGCTCTATTTTCACATGCGGGCGCGTGCTAAATACAAATTCTGGTATCATTTCCAGGCGATCTAGCTGTTGTTTTCGGTTTCGCTGCACAATCACATTTATTGATCCAATTTTGGCCGAGGAGTGGATGGACGTAGTTTAATATCATTGGCACAGCATCACACCTCAGCTTACGAGCCTTCTGTGCGCTTAGAGCTCAGCTCGTAGCTCTCTTCAGTGAGATGATTGCTGCATAAGCGGGATCTCGATCTTGACGGGAACCCAGTCCCTAGGCACGGCGACGGTCCATTTTGCTCGTCACTGCACGTCTCGCGGAAAAGTGCGGAACGTCATGTCTTGGCTCGCATGTGCTGCCCGGTGGTTGTGGCACCCAACCGCGCAACAAAAATCTCACCCAACCACGAAACAAGTCGAGCACAACAACAAAAACGAAGCACGCAGAGGCGTTCACTCGCAGGTAAACGACGAGACAAAAATGCTCGATTTGTGTTGTGTGACGTCAAAGCTCCAATGTTGCCACCGAAAGCAGCGTTTACGCTAGAGTGCGATTGGAGCAGTATAAATTCAGTTACTCATGCAGAGGGGCATATAAAATTCAGATATTGCACGTACGATGGGCCTCGAGGCAATAGCAATGATATTCAATTGTTTTCTCGAATACAAAATTTGACCGGACAATCCCTTTAATAGTTTTTGTAAATTTAGAGATTTTCCTAAAAAGCAAGCTGGGAAGAATATTTAGTTTGATTAGGTAACTGGAAATAATGATTGAGTACCCTTTAGTCAATAAAATAGATACTGTGTGCCACTGTTAATGCCAAGTACCCATTTTTATTGGTTAGCCTCTTCGTGCGCCAAGTAAAGTCTTTCTATGCAGACACCTGCCCTCTGCAGGCACACTATACCCTTATGCTCAGTAAGTGTACGAACTGGAGTTGTATCCCCACTCGACACTCGTTGAGCATGAGGGTAGGAAAATTTTACCATTGCAGTAGTAGTGTTTTATAGTCTTTACAGTTGAATGTGAATATTCGACAGAAATCTCTCAGGTTGGCACAAAAGAGGGTTAAACAAACGTGTTTAATCATTTGTCTTAATTAGGTACCCATCATTTCAGTGCCTACATGGCCTTGTCATCAGGGGAGACTATGGCTGTGGCAGTGAAGGAGCAGTTTCTTTTATAAGGACAAGTACAAAGCATAAAAATAAAAGGATCTATATGCTGATCACTCAAGAATATGCTATTCATTATAATGTATTTCTGCCAAGTACTTGAGTGTGATTTGTTTTTATTTTCAGCTACCTGGGTGCCTCAAGATCTCGAGATCCTAGTGGCCACAAGCTTGGACTCAATCTTCTTCTGTGGTCTGGCCAGGACCATGGGGGAGGTAATCCCAGCAACAAGAGCATCGCAGCATCTCCCTGCCAGTGACTTTTGATTAGCGCCGCGACAGGGAGTCCTCGTGCCACCAGGTGTTAGTAGGTATGCCACTCAAAATAAGCATTCTTCTTACCTATTCCTTAAGTGAAACAGGAAAAGCACTACTAAGCCTAAAATGCAAAAGGCATATTCAAATCTCGGGTTGGATGGAGTTCCAATTACAAAAAAGAGTCTTCAGACATGATTAACATGTGAACCATGTGAAGCCCGCAGATGTAGTTTTGACGTTGTCACACAAATAACTCCCCGCAGATGGCATCGGTCTTGCTATACCCAAACAATATCTTAAAATAATCATTGTGTTACGTTGGTGTCAGCAATCTTATGTACCAATCGCGCCCAAAAGTCTGGAGATGTGAAATATAAAAAAAACAGGAACTTGCACATTGTCAGCTCTGCAAAGATTTATATAGTGAACAGAGCATAGCACATTCAGCTTAAGAAAACAATTCAGTGCAGGCCTATATTCATGGTTCATATATGTGTAAGTGCCCTTCATAATGAAGTGAAAACTGCTTAATTTGTGGCCCACGACATGCTTTCTATTAGTGTTAAAAAGGGGTATGGTGTTTTAAACAGCTCGCACCAAATAGTTTTTTGAAAGACATAGGTTCATGGAAATTATTATGTGGATGTTTGCTGACAGTCATGGTGAGACCAATCTTGAATATCAAGTGTTCCACTAATTCAGAGTTTGTTGAGCCTGTAAATATTGTAGGTCGCAAATTAAATTTTTATGGTATGCAATGGGCACAATCGTCCGTATTGACTAGCTCTACTTAGGGGAACTTTATGCGTTTACTTCGGCAAGATGGTTTCGCAGAACTAAGTATTTCTTTTATTCAACTCCTGCACTAACCTTGTCTCTAGAAACTTTTTATATTCTTTGTGATGCTGAGATAAGATTCTGCAAATAGTTTTTCTAGAACTACACTAGATATTTCCAGTTCATCAACTTCCTCGCAAAGCATGCGAGAGAGCCAAACCTTGTAATGTACGGAGGGAACTCAACGAATGACGCGACAGACAGTTTGAAACAGTCGGCACTGTAACAGTAATAATGACATGCCACTTGCTTATGTAATGCTCATTGTCGCAGATCCAACTGCTTTTTCCGTCTACTTTCATTTTCGGTAGAATCATTCACCGAATTCCCTCTCGAGACTGCAGCGCTTGGTTCTCCGAAGTAATTCGCATGAATATAAATGCAACAGGTTTCTTTCAGTGTGCGTCTAACACATATTCTTCTTATTGAACATGCTAATTGTATTCATTACCATATCCATAATTTTATTCGCATTCTACCTAATAATTTTTATTTTGAGATTTGAGTTTTCGGCAGTACTTTTCTTCACATCTGTGCTTGTCGAGCCGTACTCAAGTCCATACATCTTGTCTTTCACTATTACATCAATATATAGAAGTGTTGATGTCGAGTGAGAATTGAAGCTACCAAATCTGTCATGTGAGTTAAGAACCAAGAAATAGCTCTTTAGACGAAATTTTGTGAGAGGGCTGTATAGGTATCAGAATAGCACATGCCATGCTAAAAAAATGCGAACTTTTGTTAGGTATGCAAGGATGACAGTGCTGCGCCATTTCTGATATGTCACAAAACAATCAGTGGCATACAGTGTTCCTTATGGATGTTTAAACTTTCAAATTCAAAGCCCAAAAGTTTTATTCAAGAACGTTCCTCACTACAAATGTATTTAGAGATCTGAGCCACCGACTCATGCAAGACTATGTGGCAAACATTCATTTTCATGTGGATTACGGTTTACAAGGTCTAGTCTGCACTGATTTATTGCATTCATGCTGAACCTGAGATAAACATTCCTTGAAAGAGAAAGAGATAAACATTCCTTGAAACCAAAATTTGAGAACGGACAAAAGGAGTGATATTAAAGCGGTATCTTAGATTCTCTTTTCTTTGTCTTATCTTTAATTATCACTTTGTTTCATGTGAGGCATTTAGTTTTTGAGGGCGCAGCTCTTAGGCGCCTGTTTTGCGGCGTCGCCATCGGCATAACTGCCTTGCTAAACTTGGCAGGAAATTGAATTAATGTAGAGGTCATTTGACATTAATTTTTCAGGTAAATCTAGTGGCGAAACTGTGTTTGTTTCTGGCTGACGTGACACAAAGTCATGTGATTTCGTTTTCCGCGCTACATTTAGTGGGGAAACTGAATTGGTGTTGAGGTCACGTGACATCAATTTCCCTGCTAAATTTAGTGAGAAAATTTCCTGCTAAATTTAGGGAAATTTCCCGCTAAATGGGAGGGAGCAGAAGGGGAGGGGCAGGAAGGGCATACCCTCCCATCCTCCTCCTCCAGATCTGCGCTCTAAGTTCGCATTATACAGTATTGTAAACGTCTTTTATTTTTCATCTCATGTTTATTCAATCTTTGTATCGCAGGTGCGCTCGCAGCACAAATCTGGGTTGTGCTGACCCTCTACGCACAAGTTGGGAACTCCTGAGTGGCAAGAGTGGGAGTTTGGCCCGACAGCTCAAGGGACACCTTTGTTCAGTATTTAATTTATAATTATCATCTTTTGAGCAAAGTTAAGCTTTGCTGCATGCAATTCTTCTAGAAATAAATACTTGCTACCAAATTTACCACGTCACTACATTTCGCCACTGCTATTAGGGCTCCTCAAGGTCCCCGGACAAGAGCTTATTTGTGTGCAAACATCATGCTTGTTTCAAACCAATCGCTGATGTAGAGACTCGCTGACATCCAGCATTCCAATGGAACGCTGGATGTCTGCGAGTCTCTCCCGAAGGATGCAAGTGGGGAAGGAACCATATAGTCGTATCGTAATAGGGGAAATGCTATAGGGTGTGCTTTGCATGCTTTACAGATTTGTTGAAAAAAAATCCGTAAAAGCTACACTTACGCGGTCAGTGCACGTGAGTTATTTGGCCAGGGGGCATGGTATAAAGGGCTAATTGTAATGATGAGTCGGCTTATTAAAGGAAAGTGCAAGACTTCTTTCAGAAAACTAGATGGAGGTTGATTCTAGTGTAGTTTTATCCCGTTAATCTGAATATCACGTTTGTTTTCTCCAAAGATATAACAAAACTTGAGAAAACACAAAAACATCCCACCAGTAGGGACGTTGTAAGGGGATTTTTCAGCTGCCAAGCATGGGTCGCTTGAGGGCCGCGCGTCCAATCGCAAACTTTCTAGGTGTATTCTCCCGCACTGGCACCAGTCGTGATGTCTTCTTTTCCCCTTTTTAAAAATAGTGTGTGCGTGCATAGCTTTGATTGGCGCTGAAGATGCGTGAGCAGAGATTTCGAAAGCTCCTTTTGTGACGTCGCTCTCCGGGAAAGAGTGCCTCTAGTGATACTTTAAAAATGATTCTATGCAGCCTCGATTCACCAAATTACCAAATAATTTTGATATTTGAGTTTCTGGAGGTCAAATGAAGAAAATTTAAATGTGTTTCCTCAAATACAAAACCACTTTATGTATAATATGTTCCTTAAATTTTTTGGTTAGTGAAAATAGACCCATAATTCCAATTAGAAAGTTGCTAAGCATCATCGAAAAACATTAAATCAACTCTTTGCGTGAATATATAAGACAAAAGCAGCATTTTACGGCGTTCTAAAAGAAATGGCTTAATTTTGACGTGTTTCCAGACTTCGGTTTCTTATCAGAGCGCATCTTTGCACCTGCGATGCTGCTGACCAGTGGCTGCAGTGCGAAGCCACCTCCTCGCCTCCCTCATAGGATGGAGGGAAGCAAGGCGCATGTGTGTTGCGCTACTAAACCCCTAAGGAACAGGACCTTGGGCGCAGAGATGCGCTCCGATAAGAAACCGAAACGGATCCAGATAAAGCGTTTTTACAGAACGCATAACATGCTACCCCTGCATTGTATCCTTCTAAAAAGAAGAGATTTAGTGGTTTCCGATGACTCTCATCAAGTTTCTAATTGAAACCATGTGTTCATTTTCAGTAATTAAAAAGTTAATTAACAAATTGTATTTAGTTATACGACTGATCGTTACGATTAGGCCCCTCTAATACGTACCCCTGGCCGTATAACCAACGTGCACAAACCACAGAAATGTGGCTTTCACGACCTTTTTAAACAAATCTATAAAGCTTAAAAAAATCCCCCTGTATCACAGTGAAAAGGCGATACCACCATGGTGAAGCCATATGGCTCCACCATTGTGGTATCGCATTTTTGGTGGTATAGGGTGTCCCATATTACGTAATGCTTGTATGGTTCCGTTCGCCTCCATGGTTCCGCGCGATCCACTACGCTGGTATAGGGTGTCCCATAATACGACACGCTTGTATGGTTCCGTCCGTCTCTCGTTCCGCGGCAATCCACTATGGTGGAGCCGCCTTTTCGCTGGTATAGGATGTCCCATATTACGTTTGGGCTTGTATGAGGTTTTTCCATCATCTTTCCGTCATCAAGATTTTCCAATAGGGTGAGTATCATAGTACCGGCGTACGGTCCTGTATCACTACTACGTGATGCACGTTAAGGACCCTACGAGCTGATGGTGCTGCACTATACTCGTTGTCACATAAAAAGGAAGTCTTCCGCTCGCTTGCCATTGCTATGGCAATGGCAATTGGCGGCGGAAGACCTTTATTTTTTCCGTTTCGATGCAGATATATGTGGGTGAGTATCATAGTACCGGCGTACGGTCCCAGTGTCACTACTACGTGATGCACGTTAAGGACCCCACGAGCTGATGGCACTGCACTATACTCGTTGTCACATAAAAAGGGAAGTCTTCCGCCCGCTTGCCATTGCTATGGCAATGGCAATTGGCGGGCGGAAGACTTTATTTTTTTCCGTTTCGATGCGGATATATGTGGGTGAGTATCATAGTACCGGCGTACGGTCCTGTATCACTACCACGTGATGCACGTTAAAGGGAGACTCAGGCGGTTCTTGGGGAAGCTACTTTTTGGTGCGATGGCGTTAAGGAAGTGTCAGTGAATGAGTATCTTCAGTTTTAAAAGGCAGAACCGCCTATTAATCACGCAGGAATAAAATACGTGCGGACTCTTTCCTGTACTTGCGAGGACCAATGAAATTATCGTATGTTTGAAAATTTTGGCGGCCTTTGTAAAGTTTCGCTAAAGAAACAATTTTCAGTTTATTTAAATATGTTGTGCAGGATAATTTCACAAGACGTAAAGTAGTTCTAGTTTAGAATACGCGATACTGCAATTATCGTTTCACAAACAAGGGACTACGTTTTCTCCTTGCCGTCCTCCGCGGGGGTGAATTTCCCGTTCCCCCAGGATGCGCGGAAGCGCACGTATCTGCGCGCACATGGCGTCGGTGTTGATCATCGACGTGGACGGCGTGGTGAAAGCTCATCGTTCCGAAGCGCTATCCTTGACTGTGAATTTTCGTCGTGTGTCGTTATGATAACCCAGCACGTACTAGAAGGGAAGACCCACCTACTCGTGCGGCGATGCCGTGGCGGCACTCTCAAGACAGCAGAAACGCCCGTGCCGTCGTGTTTGTTTACTTCGACTACAGTGGTGCTTTCTAAGCATTTGTGTCCTCGAACATCGCCCGGATTTCTTATTTGGCGCATTTCATGCGTGTGCTCAAGTTCAAGGTATTACTGGCGCGTACCGTATAAAGGACGCGAAGTTTCACGCGTTTTTATCACCGGAGAAAAGTTATTAGTGTTAGCAATCCTGAACGCTCGCAACGTCTATCTGATCACGAAATCATATTTCTACGTTGCTATATCGCTGCTAAGATTACATTGTCTTTTATAATCGTAGAAAATGCGTGTGGCGATATTTGTACTATTGCAATGTCGTGTATAAAGTCGTGATCGTCCAAGACGGCGTACGGCATCTTTTTATTTTCTTTTTTCATCCACTGTACCCTGCAAGCCTATCAAGAAAAATCAATAATAAAGCTTTAGGCTATAGAAAACTGTCTGTCTCTATTCTGTTACGGCATTGAGTAGCAGTGCGTCCCCTTTTAGAGGGGCCGCTGAAACAGCTGACGGCGACCCGCTGTGCTTGTAGTAATTTCAGGTGTATACGCGCGGCGCAGAGCTGTCGTTCCGGTCGCTCCGGTTGCAACGGACGCAGTCGTAGGTACGCGCTCGTTGCACATGTCTGAACCAGCCTTCCCCCGTCCTCCCGAGGCGAAAGTCAACGTGGCGACATCGTTTGACATCACGTAACAGAGGTAACGCTGCGATGTCAAACGTTGGTTTGGTTACGACTTGCCCCAACCGCAAATCGAAGAACGCCCGAAAAGGTCTGCGTTTCATCGTCCTCGGAACCCGAACAGGACTCCGAAGCGCTGCTATCGTCCACATCGCACGTCGGAGTGGCGTCATAGGAAATCATCCCCAGGTCGGCTGTCCGCCGAAGAATTTCAACCTCCAACGGCATCAGGTCCTCGAGCGTGGAGAACGCCACCATGATCGAAGCTCGAATGACAAAGAGGTTCGGCCGATGCGGCTACATCGGGATCACTGCGCGACGGAACGTCGTCCAACGCCATTGGCCCGAGATACTTTTGATAAGCGTGCGAGGACCAATGAGAGTGGTTTCGTTTTCGGATGGATCCGAGGTTTGGCGGCCTTCAATTACATTTTATTAAAGAAATAATCACCGTATGACTATACTATTTGGTTTTTAGGGATACTTGGGGCGTCTAAATTCAGCTGTCATCATCAAAACACGAACTCAAAAACCACTTGAGTGTCCCTTTAAGGACCCCACGAGCTGATGGTACTGCACTATACTCGTTGTCACATAAAAGGAAGTCTTCCGCCCGCTTGCCATTAGCTATGGCAATGGCAATTGGCGGGCGGAAGACTTTATTTTTTTCCGTTTCGATGCGGATATATGATGCGGATATATGCGGGGTGAGTATCATAGTACCGGCGTACGGTCCTGTATCACTACTACGTGATGCATGCTAAGGACCCCACGAGCTGATGGTACTGCACTATACTCGCTGTCACATATAAGGAAGTCTTCCGCTCCGCTTGCCATTGCTATGGCAATGGCAATTGACGGGCGAAAGACTTTATTTTTTTCCGTTTCGATGCGGATATATGTGGGTGAGTATCATAGTACCGGCGTACGGTCCTGTATCACTACTACGTGATGCACGTTAAGGACCCCAAGAGCTGATGGTACTGCACTATACTCGTTGTCACATAAAAAAGGAAGTCTTCCGCTCGCTTGCCATTGCTATGGCAATGGCAATTGGAGGGCGGAAGACTTTATTTTTTTCCGTTTCGATGCGGATATATGTGTGAGTATCATAGTACCGGCGTACGGTCCTGTATCACTACCACGTGATGCACGTTAAGGACCCCACGAGCTGATGGTACGCACCATACTCGCTGTCACATAAAGGAAGTCTTCCGCCCGCTTGCCATTGCTATGGCAATGGCAATTGGCGGGCGGAAGACTTTATTTTCTTCCGTTTCGATGCGGATATATGTGGGTGAGTATCATAGTACCGGCGTTACGGTCCTGTATCACGCTACGTGATGCACGTTAAGGACCCCAAGAGCTGATGGTACTGCACTATACTCGTTGTCACATAAAGGAAGTCTCCGCCCGCTTGCCATTGCTATGGCAATGGCAATTGGCGGGCGGAAGACTATATTTTTTTCCGTTTCGATGCGGATATATGCGGGTGAGTATCTGTACCGGCGTACGGTCCTGTATCACTACGTGATGCACGTTAAGGACCCAATGAGCTGATGGTACTGCACTATACTCGCTGTCACATAAAAGGAGTCTTCCGCTCGCTTGCCATTGCTATAGGCAATGGCAATTGGCGGGCGAAGACTTTATTTTTCCCGCTTTCGATGCGGATATATGTGGGTGAGTATCATAGTACCGGCGTACGGTCCTGTATCACTACTACGTGATGCACGTTAGCGACCCCACGAGCTGATGGTACTGCACTATACCTGCCGTCACATAAAAAGGAAGTCTTCGCCCGCTTGCCATTGCTATGGCAATGGCAAATTGGAGGGCGAAAGACTTTATTTTTTCCGTTTCGATGCGGATATATGTGGGTGAGCATCATAGTACCGGCGTACGGTCCTGTATCACTACTACGTGATGCACGTTAAGGACCCCACGAGCTGATGGTACTGCACTATACTCGCTGTCACATAAAGGAAGTCTTCCGCCCGCTTGCCATTGCTATGGCAATGGCAATTGGCGGGCGGAAGACTTTATTTTTTCCTCGTCTTCGATGCGGATATATGTGGGTGAGTATCATATAGTACCGGCGTACGGTCCTGTATCACTACCACGTGATGCGTTAAGGACCCCACGAGCTGATGGTACTGCACTATACTCGTTGTCACATAGCAAAGGAAGTCTTCCGTCCGCTTGCCATTGCTATGGCAATGGCAATTGGCGGGCGGAAGACTTTTTTTTCCGTTTCGATGCGGATATGTGGGTGAGTATCATAGTACCGGCGTACGGTCCTGTATCACTACTACGTGATGCACGTTAAGGACCCCAGGAGCTGATGGTACCGCACTATACTCGTCTGTCATGATAAAGGAGATCCTTCTCGCTCGCTTGCCATTGCTATGGCAATGGCAATTGGCGGGCGGAGACTATTTTTTCCGTTTCGATGCGGATATATGTGGGTGAGTATCATAGTACCGGCGTACGGTCCTGTATCACTACTACGTGATGCACGTTAAGCGACCTCAAGAGCTGATGGTACCGCACTATACTCGTTGTCACATAAAGGAAGTCTTCCGCCGCTTGCCATTGCTATGGCAATGGCAATTGGCGGGCAGAAGACTTTATTTTTTCCGTTTCGATGCGGATATATGATGAGTATAGTGAGACATGTACCGGCGTACGGTCCTGTATCACTACTACGGGATGCACGTTAAGGACCCCACGAGCTGATGGTACCGCACTATACTCGTTGTCACATAAAAGGCAGTCTTCCAGCCCGCTTGCCATTGCTATGGCAATGGCAATTGGTGGGCGGAAGACTTAATTTTTTTCCGTTTCGATGCGGATATATGTGGGTGAGTATCATAGTACCGGCGTACGGTCCTGTATCACTACTACGTGATGCACGTTAAGGACCCCACGAGCTGATGGTACCGCACTATACTCGTTATCGTGACAAAGGAAGTCTTCCGCGCCGCTTGCCATTGCTATGGCAATGGCAATTGGCGGGCGGAAGACTTTATTTTTTCCGTTTCGATGCGGATATATGCTGGGTGAGTATCATAGTACTGGCGTACGGTCCTGTATCACTACTACGTGATGCACGTTAAGGACCTCACGAGCTGATGGTACTGCACTATACTCGTTGTCAGTAAGAAGTCTTTCCGCCCGGCTTGCCATTGCTATGGCAATGGCAATTGGCGGGCGGAAGACTATTTTTTCCGTTTCGATGCGGATATATGGGTGAGTATCATAGTACCGGCGTGATGGTCCTGTATCACTACTCACGTGATGCACGTTAAAGGACCCCACGAGCTGATGGTACTAGCACTATACTCGTCGTCACATAGACAAGGAAGTCTTCCGACCACGTTTGCCACTAATGCTGCTGGCAATGGCAATTGGCGGGCGGAAGACTTTATTTTTTTCCGTGCTTCGATGCGGATATATGTGGGTGAGTATCATAGTACGACGTACGGTCCTGTATCACTACTACGTGATGCACGTTAAAGACCCCAAGAGCTGATGGTACTGCACTATACTCGTTGTCACATAAAAGGAGTCTTCCGCCCGCTTGCCATTGCTATGGCAATGGTACTAGCGGGCGGAAGACTATCTTTTTTCCGTTTCGATGCGGATATATGTGGGTGTGAGTGTCATAGTACCGGCGTACGGTCCTGTATCACTACTACGTGATGCACGTTAAGGACCCCACGAGCTGATGGTACTGCACTATACTTCGCTGTCACATAAAAGGAGATCTTCCGCCCGCTTGCCATCGCAATGGCAATTGGCGGGCGGGAAGACTTTATTTTTTTCCCGTTTGATGCGGATATATGTGGGTGAGTATCATAGTACCGGCGTACGGTCCTGTATCACTACTACGTGATGCACGTTAAGTGACCCAAGAGCTGATGGTACTGCACTATACTCGTTGTCACATAAAAGGAATTCTGCCTGCTTGCCATTGCTATGGCAATGGCAATTGGCGGGCGGAAGACTACTGTTTTTTCCTGCTTTCGATGCGGATATATGTGGGTGAGTATCATAGTACCGGCGTACGGTCCTGTATCACTACTACGTGATGCACGTTAAGGACCCCAAGAGCTGATGGTACTGCACTATACTCGTTGTCACATAAAGGGAGTTTCCGCCACGCTTGCCATTGCTATGGCAATGGCAATTGGAGGGCGAAAGACTTTATTTTTTCCGTTTCGATGCGGATATATGTGGGTGAGTATCATAGTACCGGCGTACGGTCCTGTATCACTACTACGTGATGCACGTTAAGGACCCCACGAGCTGATGGAGTACTGCACTATACTCGCTGTCACATAAAAGGGAACGCTCTTCCGGCCCGCTTGCCATTGCTATGGCAATGGCAATTGGCGGGCGGAAGACTTATTTTTTCCGTTTCGATGCGGATATATGTGGGTGAGTATCATAGTACCGGCGTACGGTCCTGTATCACGCGCTCACGTGATGCACGTTAAGTGACCTCAACGAGCTGATGGTACTGCACTATACTCGCTGTCACATAAAAATAGAAGTCTTCCGCCCGCTCTGCCATTGCATATGGCAATGGCAATTGGCGGGGCGGAAGACTTTATTTTGTTCCGTTTCGATGCGGATATAAGGATGCGGGATATGGGTGAGTATCATAGTACCGGCGTACGGTCCTGTATCGCTTCTACGTGATGCACGTTAAGGACCCCAGAGCATTGATGGTACTGCACTATACTCGTTGTCACATAAAGTGGAAGTCTTTCCGCCCGCTTGCCATTGCTATGGCAATGGCAATTGGCGGGCGGAAGACTATTTTTCCGTTTCGATGCGGATATATGTGGGTGAGTGTCATAGTACCGGCGTACGGTCCTGTATCACTACTACGTGATGCACGTTAAGGACCCCACGAGCTGATGGTACTGCACTATACTCGCTGTCACATAAAATGAAGTCTTCCGCCCGCTTGCCATTGCATGGCAGTGGCAATTGGCGAGCGGAAGACTTTATTTTTTCCGTTTCGATGCGGATATATGTGGTGAGTATCATAGTACCGGCGTACGGTCCTGTATCACTACTACGTGATGCACGTTGCTGACCCCAAGAGCTGATGGTACTGCACTATACTCGCTGTCACATAAAGGAGTCTTCCGTCTCGCTTGCCATTGCTATGGCAATGGCAATTGGAGGGCGGAAAGACTTTATTTTTTCCGTTTCGATGCGGATATATGTGGGTGAGTATCATAGTACCGGCGTACGGTCCTGTATCACTACTACGTGATGCACGTTAAGGACCCCAAGAGCTGATGGTACTGCACTATACTCGTTGTCACATAAAAGAAGTCTTCCGCCCGCTTGCCATTGCTATGGCAATGGCAATTGGAGGGCGAAAGACTTTATTTTTTTCCGTTTCGATGCGGATATATGTGGGTGAGTATCATAGTAACCGGCGTACGGTCCTGTATCACTACTACGTGATGCACGTTAAGTGACCTCCACGCAGCTGATGAAGTACTCGCACTATACTCGTTGTCACATAAAAAAGCGAAGTCTTCCGCGCCCGCTTGCCATTGCTATGGCAACGGCAATTGAGGGCGAAAGACTTTATTTTTTTCCGTTTCCGATGCGGATGATATGTGGGTGAGTATCATAGTACCGGCGCATGGTCCTGTATCACTACTACGTGATGCACGTTAAGGACCCCACAGAGCTGATGGTACTGCACTATACTCGTTGTCACATAAAAGGAAGTCTTCCAGCCCGCTTGCCATTGCCATGGCAATGGCAATTGGCGGGCGGAAGACTTTATTTTTTTCCGTTTCGATGCGGTATATTTATGTGGGTGAGTATCATAGTACCGGCGTACGGTCCTGTATCACTACTACGTGATGCACGTTAAGGACCCCACGAGCTGATGGTACTGCACTATACTCGTTGTCACATAAAAGGAGTCTTCTGCTCGCTTGCCATTGCTATGGCAATGGCAATTGGCGGCGGAAGACTTTATTTTTTTCCGTTTCGATGCGGATATATGTGGGTGAGTATCATAGTACCGGCGTACGGTCCTGTATCACTACTACGTGATGCACGTTAAGGACCCCAAGAGCTGATGGTACTCGCACTATACTCGTTGTCACATAAAAGGAGTTCTTCCGCCCGCTTGCCATTGCTATGGCAATGGCAATTGGCGGGCGGAAGACTTTATTTTTTTCCGTTTCGATGCGGATATATGTGGGTGAGTATCATAGTACCGGCGTACGGTCCTGTATCACTACTACGTGATGCACGTTAAGGACCCCAAGAGCTGATGGTACTGCACTATACTCGTCGTCACATAAAAGGAAGTCTTCCGCCCGCTTGCCATTGCTATGGCGGCCAATGGCAATTGGCGGGCGGAAGACTTTATTTTTCCGTTTCGATGCGGATATATGCGTGGGTGAGTATCATAGTACCGGCGCTACGGTCCTGTATCACTACCACGTGATGGCACGTTAGGGACCTCCACGAGCTGATGGTACCGCACTATACTCGTTGTCACATAAAAAGGAAGTCTTCCGCCCGCTTGCCATTGCTATGGCAATGGCAATTGGCGGGCGGAAGACTTTATTTTTTTCCGTTTCGATGCGGATATATGTGGGTGAGTATCATAGTACCGGCGTACGGTCCTGTATCACTACTACGTGATGCACGTTGGCGACCCCAAGAGCTGATGGTACTGCACTATACTCGTTGTCACATAAAGGAGTCTTCCGCCCGCTTGCCCATTGCTATGGCAATGGCAATTGGCGGGCGGAAGACTTTATTTTTTCCGTTTCGATGCGGATATATGTGGGTGAGTATCATAGTACCGGCGTACGGTCCTGTATCACTACTACGTGATGCACGCTAAGGACCCCAAGAGCTGATGGTACCGCACTATACTCGTTGTCACATAAAAGGAAGTCTTCCGCCCGCTTCGCCATTGCTATGGCAATGGCAATTGGCGGGCGGAAGACTTTATTTTTCCGTTTCGATGCGGATATATGTGGGTGAGTATCATAGTACCGGCGTACGGTCCTGTATCACTACTACGTGATGCACGTTAAGGACCCCACGAGCTGATGGTACTGCACTATACTCGTTGTCACATAAAAGGAAGTCTTCCGCCCGCTTGCCATTGCTATGGCAATGGCAATTGGCGGGCGAAAGACTTTATTTTTTCCGTTTCGATGCGGATATATGTGGGTGAGTATCATAGTACCGGCGTACGGTCCTGTATCACTACTACGTGATGCACGTTAAGGACCCCAAGAGCTGATGGTACTGCACTATACTCGTTGTCACATAAAAGGAAGTCTTCCGCCCGCTTGCCATTGCTATGGCAATGGCAATTGGCGGGCGGAAGACTTTATTTTTTCCGTTTCGATGCGGATATATGTGGGTGAGTATCATAGTACCGGCGTACGGTCCTGTATCACTACTACGTGATGCACGTTAAGGACCCCACGAGCTGATGGTACTGCACTATACTCGTTGTCACATAAAGGAAGTCTTCTGCCGCTTGCCATTGCTATGGCAATGGCAATTGGCGGGCGGAAGACTTTATTTTTTTCCGTTTCGATGCGGATATATGTGGGTGAGTATCATAGTACCGGCGTACGGTCCTGTATCACTACTACGTGATGCACGTTAAGGACCCCACGAGCTGATGGTACCGCACTATACTCGTTGTCACATAAAAAGGAAGTCTTCCGCCCGCTTGCCATTGCTATGGCAATGGCAATTGGCGGGCGGAAGACTTTATTTTTTTCCGTTTCGATGCGGATATATGTGGGTGAGTATCATAGTACCGGCGTACGGTCCTGTATCACTACTACGTGATGCACGTTAAGGACCCCACGAGCTGATGGTACTGCACTATACTCGTTGTCACATAAAAAGGAAGTCTTCCGCCCGCTTGCCATTGCTATGGCAATGGCAATTGGCGGGCGGAAGACTTTATTTTTTCCGTTTCGATGCGGATATAATGCTGGGTGAGTATCATAGTACCGGCGTACGGTCCTGTATCACTACTACGTGATGCACGTTAAGGACCCCAAGAGCTGATGGTACTGCACTATACTCGTTGTCACATAAAAAGGAAGTCTTCCGCCCGCTTGCCATTGCTATGGCAATGGCAATTGGCGGGCGGAAGACTATTTTTTTCCGTTTCGATGCGGATATATGTGGGTGAGTATCATAGTACCGGCGTACGGTCCTGTATCACTACTACGTGATGCACGTTAAGGACCCCACGAGCTGATGGTACTGCACTATACTCGTTGTCACATAAAAGGAAGTCTTCCGCCCGCTTGCCATTGCTATGGCAATGGCAATTGGCGGGCGGAAGACTTTATTTTTTCCGTTTCGATGCGGATATATGTGGGTGAGTATCATAGTACCGGCGTACGGTCCTGTATCACTACTACGTGATGCACGTTAAGGACCCCACGAGCTGATGGTACTGCACTATACTCGTTGTCACATAAAGGAAGTCTTCCGCCCGCTTGCCATTGCTATGGCAATGGCAATTGGCGAGCGGAAGACTTTATTTTTTCCGTTTCGATGCGGATATATGTGGGTGAGTATCATAGTACCGGCGTACGGTCCTGTATCACTACTACGTGATGCACGTTAAGGACCCCACGAGCTGATGGTACTGCACTATACTCGTTGTCACATAAAAGGAAGTCTTCCGCCCGCTTGCCATTGCTATGGCAATGGCAATTGGCGGGCGGAAGACTTTATTTTTTTCCGTTTCGATGCGGATATATGTGGGTGAGTATCATAGTACCGGCGTACGGTCCTGTATCACTACTACGTGATGCACGTTAAGGACCCCAAGAGCTGATGGTACCGCACTATACTCGTTGTCACATAAAAGGAAGTCTTCCGCCCGCTTGCCATTGCTATGGCAATGGCAATTGGCGGGCGGAAGACTATTTTTTTCCGTTTCGATGCGGATATATGTGGGTGAGTATCATAGTACCGGCGTACGGTCCTGTATCACTACTACGTGATGCACGTTAAGGACCCCACGAGCTGATGGTACTGCACTATACTCGTTGTCACATAAAAGGAGTCTTCCGCCCGCTTGCCATTGCTATGGCAATGGCAATTGGCGGGCGGAAGACTTATTTTTTCCGTTTCGATGCGGATATATGTGGGTGAGTATCATAGTACCGGCGTACGGTCCTGTATCACTACTACGTGATGCACGTTAAGGACCCCACGAGCTGATGGTACTGCACTATACTCGTTGTCACATAAAGAGAAGTCTTCCGCCCGCTTGCCATTGCTATGGCAATGGCAATTGGCGGGCGGAAGACTTTATTTTTCCGTTTCGATGCGGATATAATGTGGGTGAGTATCATAGTACCGGCGTACGGTCCTGTATCACTACTACGTGATGCACGTTAAGGACCCCACGAGCTGATGGTACTGCACTATACTCGTTGTCACATAAAAAGGAAGTCTTCCGCCCGCTTGCCATTGCTATGGCAATGGCAATTGGCGGGCGGAAGACTTTATTTTTCCGTTTCGATGCGGATATATGTGGGTGAGTATCATAGTACCGGCGTACGGTCCTGTATCACTACTACGTGATGCACGTTAAGGACCCCACGAGCTGATGGTACTGCACTATACTCGTTGTCACATAAAGGAAGTCTTCCGCCCGCTTGCCATTGCTATGGCAATGGCAATTGGCGGGCGGAAGACTTTATTTTTCCGTTTCGATGCGGATATATGTGGGTGAGTATCATAGTACCGGCGTACGGTCCTGTATCACTACTACGTGATGCACGTTAAGGACCCCACGAGCTGATGGTACTGCACTATACTCGTTGTCACATAAAAGGAGTCTTCCGCCCGCTTGCCATTGCTATGGCAATGGCAATTGGCGGGCGGAAGACTTTATTTTTTCCGTTTCGATGCGGATATATGTGGGTGAGTATCATAGTACCGGCGTACGGTCCTGTATCACTACTACGTGATGCACGTTAAGGACCCCACGAGCTGATGGTACTGCACTATACTCGTTGTCACATAAAAGGAAGTCTTCCGCCCGCTTGCCATTGCTATGGCAATGGCAATTGGCGGGCGGAAGACTTTATTTTTTTCCGTTTCGATGCGGATATATGTGGGTGAGTATCATAGTACCGGCGTACGGTCCTGTATCACTACTACGTGATGCACGTTAAGGACCCCACGAGCTGATGGTACTGCACTATACTCGTTGTCACATAAAAAGGAAGTCTTCCGCCCGCTTGCCATTGCTATGGCAATGGCAATTGGCGGGCGGAAGACTTATTTTTTCCGTTTCGATGCGGATATATGTGGGTGAGTATCATAGTACCGGCGTACGGTCCTGTATCACTACTACGTGATGCACGTTAAGGACCCCAAGAGCTGATGGTACTGCACTATACTCGTTGTCACATAAAAAGGAAGTCTTCCGCCCGCTTGCCATTGCTATGGCAATGGCAATTGGCGGGCGGAAGACTTATTTTTTCCGTTTCGATGCGGATATATGTGGGTGAGTATCATAGTACCGGCGTACGGTCCTGTATCACTACTACGTGATGCACGTTAAGGACCCCACGAGCTGATGGTACTGCACTATACTCGTTGTCACATAAAAAGGAAGTCTTCCGCCCGCTTGCCATTGCTATGGCAATGGCAATTGGCGGGCGGAAGACTTTATTTTTTTCCGTTTCGATGCGGATATATGTGGGTGAGTATCATAGTACCGGCGTACGGTCCTGTATCACTACTACGTGATGCACGTTAAGGACCCCACGAGCTGATGGTACTGCACTATACTCGTTGTCACATAAAAAGGAAGTCTTCCGCCCGCTTGCCATTGCTATGGCAATGGCAATTGGCAGGCGGAAGACTTTATTTTTTCCGTTTCGATGCGGATATATGTGGGTGAGTATCATAGTACCGGCGTACGGTCCTGTATCACTACTACGTGATGCACGTTAAGGACCCCACGAGCTGATGGTACTGCACTATACTCGTTGTCACATAAAAAGGAAGTCTTCCGCCCGCTTGCCATTGCTATGGCAATGGCAATTGGCGGGCGGAAGACTTTATTTTTTCCGTTTCGATGCGGATATATGTGGGTGAGTATCATAGTACCGGCGTACGGTCCTGTATCACTACTACGTGATGCACGTTAAGGACCCCACGAGCTGATGGTACTGCACTATACTCGTTGTCACATAAAGGAAGTCTTCCGCCCGCTTGCCATTGCTATGGCAATGGCAATTGGCGGGCGGAAGACTTTATTTTTCCGTTTCGATGCGGATATATGTGGGTGAGTATCATAGTACCGGCGTACGGTCCTGTATCACTACTACGTGATGCACGTTAAGGACCCCACGAGCTGATGGTACTGCACTATACTCGTTGTCACATAAAAGGAAGTCTTCCGCCCGCTTGCCATTGCTATGGCAATGGCAATTGGCGGGCGGAAGACTTTATTTTTCCGTTTCGATGCGGATATATGTGGGTGAGTATCATAGTACCGGCGTACGGTCCTGTATCACTACTACGTGATGCACGTTAAGGACCCCACGAGCTGATGGTACTGCACTATACTCGTTGTCACATAAAAAGGAAGTCTTCCGCCCGCTTGCCATTGCTATGGCAATGGCAATTGGCGGGCGGAAGACTTTATTTTTTTCCGTTTCGATGCGGATATATGTGGGTGAGTATCATAGTACCGGCGTACGGTCCTGTATCACTACTACGTGATGCACGTTAAGGACCCCAAGAGCTGATGGTACTGCACTATACTCGTTGTCACATAAAGGAAGTCTTCCGCCCGCTTGCCATTGCTATGGCAATGGCAATTGGCGGGCGGAAGACTTATTTTTTCCGTTTCGATGCGGATATATGTGGGTGAGTATCATAGTACCGGCGTACGGTCCTGTATCACTACTACGTGATGCACGTTAAGGACCCCACGAGCTGATGGTACTGCACTATACTCGTTGTCACATAAAAAGGAAGTCTTCCGCCCGCTTGCCATTGCTATGGCAATGGCAATTGGCGGGCGGAAGACTTTATTTTTTCCGTTTCGATGCGGATATATGTGGGTGAGTATCATAGTACCGGCGTACGGTCCTGTATCACTACTACGTGATGCACGTTAAGGACCCCACGAGCTGATGGTACTGCACTATACTCGTTGTCACATAAAGGAAGTCTTCCGCCCGCTTGCCATTGCTATGGCAATGGCAATTGGCGGGCGGAAGACTTATTTTTTTCCGTTTCGATGCGGATATATGTGGGTGAGTATCATAGTACCGGCGTACGGTCCTGTATCACTACTACGTGATGCACGTTAAGGACCCCAAGAGCTGATGGTACTGCACTATACTCGTTGTCACATAAAAAGAAGTCTTCCGCCCGCTTGCCATTGCTATGGCAATGGCAATTGGCGGGCGGAAGACTTTATTTTTTCCGTTTCGATGCGGATATATGTGGGTGAGTATCATAGTACCGGCGTACGGTCCTGTATCACTACTACGTGATGCACGTTAAGGACCCCACGAGCTGATGGTACTGCACTATACTCGTTGTCACATAAAAGGAAGTCTTCCGCCCGCTTGCCATTGCTATGGCAATGGCAATTGGCGGGCGGAAGACTTTATTTTTTTCCGTTTCGATGCGGATATATGTGGGTGAGTATCATAGTACCGGCGTACGGTCCTGTATCACTACTACGTGATGCACGTTAAGGACCCCACGAGCTGATGGTACTGCACTATACTCGTTGTCACATAAAAGGAAGTCTTCCGCCCGCTTGCCATTGCTATGGCAATGGCAATTGGCGGGCGGAAGACTATTTTTTTCCGTTTCGATGCGGATATATGTGGGTGAGTATCATAGTACCGGCGTACGGTCCTGTATCACTACTACGTGATGCACGTTAAGGACCCCACGAGCTGATGGTACTGCACTATACTCGTTGTCACATAAAAGGAAGTCTTCCGCCCGCTTGCCATTGCTATGGCAATGGCAATTGGCGGGCGGAAGACTTTATTTTTTCCGTTTCGATGCGGATATATGTGGGTGAGTATCATAGTACCGGCGTACGGTCCTGTATCACTACTACGTGATGCACGTTAAGGACCCCAAGAGCTGATGGTACTGCACTATACTCGTTGTCACATAAAAAGGAAGTCTTCCGCCCGCTTGCCATTGCTATGGCAATGGCAATTGGCGGGCGGAAGACTTTATTTTTTTCCGTTTCGATGCGGATATATGTGGGTGAGTATCATAGTACCGGCGTACGGTCCTGTATCACTACTACGTGATGCACGTTAAGGACCCCACGAGCTGATGGTACTGCACTATACTCGTTGTCACATAAAAGGAAGTCTTCCGCCCGCTTGCCATTGCTATGGCAATGGCAATTGGCGGGCGGAAGACTTTATTTTTTTCCGTTTCGATGCGGATATATGTGGGTGAGTATCATAGTACCGGCGTACGGTCCTGTATCACTACTACGTGATGCACGTTAAGGACCCCACGAGCTGATGGTACTGCACTATACTCGTTGTCACATAAAAGGAAGTCTTCCGCCCGCTTGCCATTGCTATGGCAATGGCAATTGGCGGGCGGAAGACTTTATTTTTTTCCGTTTCGATGCGGATATATGTGGGTGAGTATCATAGTACCGGCGTACGGTCCTGTATCACTACTACGTGATGCACGTTAAGGACCCCACGAGCTGATGGTACTGCACTATACTCGTTGTCACATAAAAGGAAGTCTTCCGCCCGCTTGCCATTGCTATGGCAATGGCAATTGGCGGGCGGAAGACTTTATTTTTTCCGTTTCGATGCGGATATATGTGGGTGAGTATCATAGTACCGGCGTACGGTCCTGTATCACTACTACGTGATGCACGTTAAGGACCCCACGAGCTGATGGTACTGCACTATACTCGTTGTCACATAAAAGGAAGTCTTCCGCCCGCTTGCCATTGCTATGGCAATGGCAATTGGCGGGCGGAAGACTTTATTTTTTTCCGTTTCGATGCGGATATATGTGGGTGAGTATCATAGTACCGGCGTACGGTCCTGTATCACTACTACGTGATGCACGTTAAGGACCCCAAGAGCTGATGGTACTGCACTATACTCGTTGTCACATAAAGGAAGTCTTCCGCCCGCTTGCCATTGCTATGGCAATGGCAATTGGCGGGCGGAAGACTTTATTTTTTTCCGTTTCGATGCGGATATATGTGGGTGAGTATCATAGTACCGGCGTACGGTCCTGTATCACTACTACGTGATGCACGTTAAGGACCCCACGAGCTGATGGTACTGCACTATACTCGTTGTCACATAAAAGGAGTCTTCCGCCCGCTTGCCATTGCTATGGCAATGGCAATTGGCGGGCGGAAGACTTTATTTTTTTCCGTTTCGATGCGGATATATGTGGGTGAGTATCATAGTACCGGCGTACGGTCCTGTATCACTACTACGTGATGCACGTTAAGGACCCCAAGAGCTGATGGTACTGCACTATACTCGTTGTCACATAAAAGGAAGTCTTCCGCCCGCTTGCCATTGCTATGGCAATGGCAATTGGCGGGCGGAAGACTTTATTTTTTCCGTTTCGATGCGGATATATGTGGGTGAGTATCATAGTACCGGCGTACGGTCCTGTATCACTACTACGTGATGCACGTTAAGGACCCCACGAGCTGATGGTACTGCACTATACTCGTTGTCACATAAAAAGGAAGTCTTCCGCCCGCTTGCCATTGCTATGGCAATGGCAATTGGCGGGCGGAAGACTTTATTTTTTTCCGTTTCGATGCGGATATATGTGGGTGAGTATCATAGTACCGGCGTACGGTCCTGTATCACTACTACGTGATGCACGTTAAGGACCCCACGAGCTGATGGTACTGCACTATACTCGTTGTCACATAAAAGGAAGTCTTCCGCCCGCTTGCCATTGCTATGGCAATGGCAATTGGCGGGCGGAAGACTTTATTTTTTTCCGTTTCGATGCGGATATATGTGGGTGAGTATCATAGTACCGGCGTACGGTCCTGTATCACTACTACGTGATGCACGTTAAGGACCCCAAGAGCTGATGGTACTGCACTATACTCGTTGTCACATAAAAGGAAGTCTTCCGCCCGCTTGCCATTGCTATGGCAATGGCAATTGGCGGGCGGAAGACTTTATTTTTTTCCGTTTCGATGCGGATATATGTGGGTGAGTATCATAGTACCGGCGTACGGTCCTGTATCACTACTACGTGATGCACGTTAAGGACCCCAAGAGCTGATGGTACCGCACTATACTCGTTGTCACATAAAAGGAAGTCTTCCGCCCGCTTGCCATTGCTATGGCAATGGCAATTGGCGGGCGGAAGACTTTATTTTTTTCCGTTTCGATGCGGATATATGTGGGTGAGTATCATAGTACCGGCGTACGGTCCTGTATCACTACTACGTGATGCACGTTAAGGACCCCACGAGCTGATGGTACTGCACTATACTCGTTGTCACATAAAAGGAAGTCTTCCGCCCGCTTGCCATTGCTATGGCAATGGCAATTGGCGGGCGGAAGACTTTATTTTTTTCCGTTTCGATGCGGATATATGTGGGTGAGTATCATAGTACCGGCGTACGGTCCTGTATCACTACTACGTGATGCACGTTAAGGACCCCACGAGCTGATGGTACTGCACTATACTCGTTGTCACATAAAAGGAAGTCTTCCGCCCGCTTGCCATTGCTATGGCAATGGCAATTGGCGGGCGGAAGACTTTATTTTTTTCCGTTTCGATGCGGATATATGTGGGTGAGTATCATAGTACCGGCGTACGGTCCTGTATCACTACTACGTGATGCACGTTAAGGACCCCACGAGCTGATGGTACTGCACTATACTCGTTGTCACATAAAAGGAAGTCTTCCGCCCGCTTGCCATTGCTATGGCAATGGCAATTGGCGGGCGGAAGACTTTATTTTTTTCCGTTTCGATGCGGATATATGTGGGTGAGTATCATAGTACCGGCGTACGGTCCTGTATCACTACTACGTGATGCACGTTAAGGACCCCACGAGCTGATGGTACTGCACTATACTCGTTGTCACATAAAGGAAGTCTTCCGCCCGCTTGCCATTGCTATGGCAATGGCAATTGGCGGGCGGAAGACTTTATTTTTTTCCGTTTCGATGCGGATATATGTGGGTGAGTATCATAGTACCGGCGTACGGTCCTGTATCACTACTACGTGATGCACGTTAAGGACCCCACGAGCTGATGGTACTGCACTATACTCGTTGTCACATAAAAAGGAAGTCTTCCGCCCGCTTGCCATTGCTATGGCAATGGCAATTGGCGGGCGGAAGACTTTATTTTTTTCCGTTTCGATGCGGATATATGTGGGTGAGTATCATAGTACCGGCGTACGGTCCTGTATCACTACTACGTGATGCACGTTAAGGACCCCACGAGCTGATGGTACTGCACTATACTCGTTGTCACATAAAAGGAAGTCTTCCGCCCGCTTGCCATTGCTATGGCAATGGCAATTGGCGGGCGGAAGACTTTATTTTTTTCCGTTTCGATGCGGATATATGTGGGTGAGTATCATAGTACCGGCGTACGGTCCTGTATCACTACTACGTGATGCACGTTAAGGACCCCACGAGCTGATGGTACTGCACTATACTCGTTGTCACATAAAGGAGTCTTCCGCCCGCTTGCCATTGCTATGGCAATGGCAATTGGCGGGCGGAAGACTATTTTTTTTCCGTTTCGATGCGGATATATGTGGGTGAGTATCATAGTACCGGCGTACGGTCCTGTATCACTACTACGTGATGCACGTTAAGGACCCCACGAGCTGATGGTACTGCACTATACTCGTTGTCACATAAAAAGGAAGTCTTCCGCCCGCTTGCCATTGCTATGGCAATGGCAATTGGCGGGCGGAAGACTTTATTTTTTTCCGTTTCGATGCGGATATATGTGGGTGAGTATCATAGTACCGGCGTACGGTCCTGTATCACTACTACGTGATGCACGTTAAGGACCCCACGAGCTGATGGTACTGCACTATACTCGTTGTCACATAAAAGGAAGTCTTCCGCCCGCTTGCCATTGCTATGGCAATGGCAATTGGCGGGCGGAAGACTTTATTTTTTTCCGTTTCGATGCGGATATATGTGGGTGAGTATCATAGTACCGGCGTACGGTCCTGTATCACTACTACGTGATGCACGTTAAGGACCCCACGAGCTGATGGTACTGCACTATACTCGTTGTCACATAAAAGGAAGTCTTCCGCCCGCTTGCCATTGCTATGGCAATGGCAATTGGCGGGCGGAAGACTTTATTTTTTCCGTTTCGATGCGGATATATGTGGGTGAGTATCATAGTACCGGCGTACGGTCCTGTATCACTACTACGTGATGCACGTTAAGGACCCCAAGAGCTGATGGTACTGCACTATACTCGTTGTCACATAAAAGGAAGTCTTCCGCCCGCTTGCCATTGCTATGGCAATGGCAATTGGCGGGCGGAAGACTTTATTTTTTTCCGTTTCGATGCGGATATATGTGGGTGAGTATCATAGTACCGGCGTACGGTCCTGTATCACTACTACGTGATGCACGTTAAGGACCCCAAGAGCTGATGGTACCGCACTATACTCGTTGTCACATAAAAGGAAGTCTTCCGCCCGCTTGCCATTGCTATGGCAATGGCAATTGGCGGGCGGAAGACTTTATTTTTTTCCGTTTCGATGCGGATATATGTGGGTGAGTATCATAGTACCGGCGTACGGTCCTGTATCACTACTACGTGATGCACGTTAAGGACCCCACGAGCTGATGGTACTGCACTATACTCGTTGTCACATAAAAGGAAGTCTTCCGCCCGCTTGCCATTGCTATGGCAATGGCAATTGGCGGGCGGAAGACTTTATTTTTTTCCGTTTCGATGCGGATATATGTGGGTGAGTATCATAGTACCGGCGTACGGTCCTGTATCACTACTACGTGATGCACGTTAAGGACCCCACGAGCTGATGGTACTGCACTATACTCGTTGTCACATAAAAGGAAGTCTTCCGCCCGCTTGCCATTGCTATGGCAATGGCAATTGGCGGGCGGAAGACTTTATTTTTTTCCGTTTCGATGCGGATATATGTGGGTGAGTATCATAGTACCGGCGTACGGTCCTGTATCACTACTACGTGATGCACGTTAAGGACCCCACGAGCTGATGGTACTGCACTATACTCGTTGTCACATAAAAGGAAGTCTTCCGCCCGCTTGCCATTGCTATGGCAATGGCAATTGGCGGGCGGAAGACTTTATTTTTTTCCGTTTCGATGCGGATATATGTGGGTGAGTATCATAGTACCGGCGTACGGTCCTGTATCACTACTACGTGATGCACGTTAAGGACCCCAAGAGCTGATGGTACTGCACTATACTCGTTGTCACATAAAAGGAAGTCTTCCGCTCGCTTGCCATTGCTATGGCAATGGCAATTGGCGGGCGGAAGACTTTATTTTTTTCCGTTTCGATGCGGATATATGTGGGTGAGTATCATAGTACCGGCGTACGGTCCTGTATCACTACTACGTGATGCACGTTAAGGACCCCAAGAGCTGATGGTACTGCACTATACTCGTTGTCACATAAAAGGAAGTCTTCCGCCCGCTTGCCATTGCTATGGCAATGGCAATTGGCGGGCGGAAGACTTTATTTTTTTCCGTTTCGATGCGGATATATGTGGGTGAGTATCATAGTACCGGCGTACGGTCCTGTATCACTACTACGTGATGCACGTTAAGGACCCCACGAGCTGATGGTACTGCACTATACTCGTTGTCACATAAAAGGAAGTCTTCCGCCCGCTTGCCATTGCTATGGCAATGGCAATTGGCGGGCGGAAGACTTTATTTTTTTCCGTTTCGATGCGGATATATGTGGGTGAGTATCATAGTACCGGCGTACGGTCCTGTATCACTACTACGTGATGCACGTTAAGGACCCCACGAGCTGATGGTACTGCACTATACTCGTTGTCACATAAAAGGAAGTCTTCCGCCCGCTTGCCATTGCTATGGCAATGGCAATTGGCGGGCGGAAGACTTTATTTTTTTCCGTTTCGATGCGGATATATGTGGGTGAGTATCATAGTACCGGCGTACGGTCCTGTATCACTACTACGTGATGCACGTTAAGGACCCCACGAGCTGATGGTACTGCACTATACTCGTTGTCACATAAAAGGAAGTCTTCCGCCCGCTTGCCATTGCTATGGCAATGGCAATTGGCGGGCGGAAGACTTTATTTTTTTCCGTTTCGATGCGGATATATGTGGGTGAGTATCATAGTACCGGCGTACGGTCCTGTATCACTACTACGTGATGCACGTTAAGGACCCCACGAGCTGATGGTACTGCACTATACTCGTTGTCACATAAAAGGAAGTCTTCCGCCCGCTTGCCATTGCTATGGCAATGGCAATTGGCGGGCGGAAGACTTTATTTTTTTCCGTTTCGATGCGGATATATGTGGGTGAGTATCATAGTACCGGCGTACGGTCCTGTATCACTACTACGTGATGCACGTTAAGGACCCCACGAGCTGATGGTACTGCACTATACTCGTTGTCACATAAAAAAGGAAGTCTTCCGCCCGCTTGCCATTGCTATGGCAATGGCAATTGGCGGGCGGAAGACTTTATTTTTTTCCGTTTCGATGCGGATATATGTGGGTGAGTATCATAGTACCGGCGTACGGTCCTGTATCACTACTACGTGATGCACGTTAAGGACCCCAAGAGCTGATGGTACTGCACTATACTCGTTGTCACATAAAAGGAAGTCTTCCGCCCGCTTGCCATTGCTATGGCAATGGCAATTGGCGGGCGGAAGACTTTATTTTTTTCCGTTTCGATGCGGATATATGTGGGTGAGTATCATAGTACCGGCGTACGGTCCTGTATCACTACTACGTGATGCACGTTAAGGACCCCACGAGCTGATGGTACTGCACTATACTCGTTGTCACATAAAAGGAAGTCTTCCGCCCGCTTGCCATTGCTATGGCAATGGCAATTGGCGGGCGGAAGACTTTATTTTTTTCCGTTTCGATGCGGATATATGTGGGTGAGTATCATAGTACCGGCGTACGGTCCTGTATCACTACTACGTGATGCACGTTAAGGACCCCACGAGCTGATGGTACTGCACTATACTCGTTGTCACATAAAAGGAAGTCTTCCGCCCGCTTGCCATTGCTATGGCAATGGCAATTGGCGGGCGGAAGACTTTATTTTTTTCCGTTTCGATGCGGATATATGTGGGTGAGTATCATAGTACCGGCGTACGGTCCTGTATCACTACTACGTGATGCACGTTAAGGACCCCACGAGCTGATGGTACTGCACTATACTCGTTGTCACATAAAAGGAAGTCTTCCGCCCGCTTGCCATTGCTATGGCAATGGCAATTGGCGGGCGGAAGACTTTATTTTTTTCCGTTTCGATGCGGATATATGTGGGTGAGTATCATAGTACCGGCGTACGGTCCTGTATCACTACTACGTGATGCACGTTAAGGACCCCACGAGCTGATGGTACTGCACTATACTCGTTGTCACATAAAAGGAAGTCTTCCGCCCGCTTGCCATTGCTATGGCAATGGCAATTGGCGGGCGGAAGACTTTATTTTTTTCCGTTTCGATGCGGATATATGTGGGTGAGTATCATAGTACCGGCGTACGGTCCTGTATCACTACTACGTGATGCACGTTAAGGACCCCACGAGCTGATGGTACTGCACTATACTCGTTGTCACATAAAAGGAAGTCTTCCGCTCGCTTGCCATTGCTATGGCAATGGCAATTGGCGGGCGGAAGACTTTATTTTTTTCCGTTTCGATGCGGATATATGTGGGTGAGTATCATAGTACCGGCGTACGGTCCTGTATCACTACTACGTGATGCACGTTAAGGACCCCACGAGCTGATGGTACTGCACTATACTCGTTGTCACATAAAAGGAAGTCTTCCGCCCGCTTGCCATTGCTATGGCAATGGCAATTGGCGGGCGGAAGACTTTATTTTTTTCCGTTTCGATGCGGATATATGTGGGTGAGTATCATAGTACCGGCGTACGGTCCTGTATCACTACTACGTGATGCACGTTAAGGACCCCACGAGCTGATGGTACTGCACTATACTCGTTGTCACATAAAAGGAAGTCTTCCGCCCGCTTGCCATTGCTATGGCAATGGCAATTGGCGGGCGGAAGACTTTATTTTTTTCCGTTTCGATGCGGATATAGTGGGTGAGTATCATAGTACCGGCGTACGGTCCTGTATCACTACTACGTGATGCACGTTAAGGACCCCACGAGCTGATGGTACTGCACTATACTCGTTGTCACATAAAAAGGAAGTCTTCCGCCCGCTTGCCATTGCTATGGCAATGGCAATTGGCGGGCGGAAGACTTTATTTTTTTCCGTTTCGATGCGGATATATGTGGGTGAGTATCATAGTACCGGCGTACGGTCCTGTATCACTACTACGTGATGCACGTTAAGGACCCCACGAGCTGATGGTACTGCACTATACTCGTTGTCACATAAAGGAAGTCTTCCGCCCGCTTGCCATTGCTATGGCAATGGCAATTGGCGGGCGGAAGACTTTATTTTTTTCCGTTTCGATGCGGATATATGTGGGTGAGTATCATAGTACCGGCGTACGGTCCTGTATCACTACTACGTGATGCACGTTAAGGACCCCAAGAGCTGATGGTACTGCACTATACTCGTTGTCACATAAAAGGAAGTCTTCCGCCCGCTTGCCATTGCTATGGCAATGGCAATTGGCGGGCGGAAGACTTTATTTTTTTCCGTTTCGATGCGGATATATGTGGGTGAGTATCATAGTACCGGCGTACGGTCCTGTATCACTACTACGTGATGCACGTTAAGGACCCCACGAGCTGATGGTACTGCACTATACTCGTTGTCACATAAAAGGAAGTCTTCCGCCCGCTTGCCATTGCTATGGCAATGGCAATTGGCGGGCGGAAGACTTTATTTTTTTCCGTTTCGATGCGGATATATGTGGGTGAGTATCATAGTACCGGCGTACGGTCCTGTATCACTACTACGTGATGCACGTTAAGGACCCCACGAGCTGATGGTACTGCACTATACTCGTTGTCACATAAAAGGAAGTCTTCCGCTCGCTTGCCATTGCTATGGCAATGGCAATTGGCGGGCGGAAGACTTATTTTTTTCCGTTTCGATGCGGATATATGTGGGTGAGTATCATAGTACCGGCGTACGGTCCTGTATCACTACTACGTGATGCACGTTAAGGACCCCACGAGCTGATGGTACTGCACTATACTCGTTGTCACATAAAAGGAAGTCTTCCGCCCGCTTGCCATTGCTATGGCAATGGCAATTGGCGGGCGGAAGACTTTATTTTTTTCCGTTTCGATGCGGATATATGTGGGTGAGTATCATAGTACCGGCGTACGGTCCTGTATCACTACTACGTGATGCACGTTAAGGACCCCACGAGCTGATGGTACTGCACTATACTCGTTGTCACATAAAAAGGAAGTCTTCCGCCCGCTTGCCATTGCTATGGCAATGGCAATTGGCGGGCGGAAGACTTTATTTTTTTCCGTTTCGATGCGGATATATGTGGGTGAGTATCATAGTACCGGCGTACGGTCCTGTATCACTACTACGTGATGCACGTTAAGGACCCCACGAGCTGATGGTACTGCACTATACTCGTTGTCACATAAAAGGAAGTCTTCCGCCCGCTTGCCATTGCTATGGCAATGGCAATTGGCGGGCGGAAGACTTTATTTTTTTCCGTTTCGATGCGGATATATGTGGGTGAGTATCATAGTACCGGCGTACGGTCCTGTATCACTACTACGTGATGCACGTTAAGGACCCCAAGAGCTGATGGTACTGCACTATACTCGTTGTCACATAAAAGGAAGTCTTCCGCCCGCTTGCCATTGCTATGGCAATGGCAATTGGCGGGCGGAAGACTTTATTTTTTCCGTTTCGATGCGGATATATGTGGGTGAGTATCATAGTACCGGCGTACGGTCCTGTATCACTACTACGTGATGCACGTTAAGGACCCCACGAGCTGATGGTACTGCACTATACTCGTTGTCACATAAAAGGAAGTCTTCCGCCCGCTTGCCATTGCTATGGCAATGGCAATTGGCGGGCGGAAGACTTTATTTTTTTCCGTTTCGATGCGGATATAGTGGGTGAGTATCATAGTACCGGCGTACGGTCCTGTATCACTACTACGTGATGCACGTTAAGGACCCCAAGAGCTGATGGTACTGCACTATACTCGTTGTCACATAAAAGGAAGTCTTCCGCCCGCTTGCCATTGCTATGGCAATGGCAATTGGCGGGCGGAAGACTTTATTTTTTTCCGTTTCGATGCGGATATATGTGGGTGCCCTATTGGAAAACGTACGAGAAACATACCTGCTGCTCAACAGTTCTGCTATGACACCACCATAATTTCTTGTTATTATGGATGCAGCTAGTTTGGTTTGGCGTTCTGCATAACTGGAGACACCGCCACCGCTATGGCTCCGCCTCTTTCTACACAGGCGGCCAGTTTGCTTACCGATATGAAATCGGTGTGCCTGGTTTGGTTTTGCGTCCGATGACGTAGGCGACCGACAACTTTCCACAAAACGCTTATACCACAGGACGACCGCTATCACAAAATCATGCATGCAGAGAGGCGACCGACATCTTCCAAGAAAAACGTCCATCGTTTACCAACGGTATCGTTACACATACCATACATGTCGAAACGGAACATAGACCGACGTTGAGCTCACACAAATTCCTCGGTCAACTCTTCACGGCGGCGTTTTGGGGCGACTGTCTCGAATAATGTGCTCCACAAGTATTCGACAGCCGCATCAGCCGTACCGGAAAGCAAAGCCAACGTGCACGGCAACAAACCGATCGTGACACCAAGCCGAGGATACCGCGTCACCGGTCGACAGCGGCAAACGGCCCGTTGCTCGTATTGTGGGCCGTGACTCATACTCGGCCAACTCGGCGACTTTTTGTGGCTCCTCTCGTCGCCTGAACCAGCCGCAAACCCACCACCCCGCAACCGTTGCCGGCGTCGGAGAAAGAGAAAAAGCGAAACCGAAACGTAAAGCTTCCGCCCGGTGGCTTCCGCTGCTGCGGCTTTGCTAACTTCCCGGCTTCCACGCTCCCAGTTCCCGTCGCCGCGAAGATGGCGTCGTAGTGGCGTGGGGGTCGTCGGCTCGTTTTACGTTTTACGGGACAGCTGTTTGGCGGTACGCTTCTAGTGCGACTCTGGTTCTCAACTCAACGGCGCCTCTCCTAGTTCAACCAGGCGTGGTCAGCGAAGCGCACCCAGCTTGCCTCGTCCGATCGCCGGAGACTTCGAAGTTCGCCCAGTTCGCCCGTTAGGTTTAGGATCCAAATGCGCCTGTCTCCGTGAAGCGGTAAGCGAATCTCGTCCCGTTTTCGTTCTACTTTTAAATTATGTTAGGTGCGCTTCAGTGTAAACATGTGTGCCAAGTGTTCGTGACAATTTTGAGCTAGAGTAATAGACGATTTGCTATTTTCCCAAGCGCCCCGGCCCGCGCGCGAGGAATTGTCGGAGAGTTTGTCCCTCGCCTGGCCGCTCTGCCTTGAGATCGCATTGCCTTGTCGCTTGCCTCCTCTTAATCCTCTGTTTTTCGATTCCATTACCTATTTTTATCTGTTCAAGTGTATTTTTTTATTGCTTTCAAGTGTTTGTATTGTCTTCTGCGCGTGATATTTCTTGTATATATATATATAGTATTTGTGTCTTTACTTCGCCTTTTTCGACGGGAGTGCCGACGGACAACACGCCGCTTCGCGCGTTGTCGCGAACATGTCATAGGGGTAGGCAGAGCTCTGAATCAACAATCGCGACGCGAGAGCCGAGTGCGCTGTGATTTGGCCGCCCGCGCTCGCTCTGTTAACTCGCACTGTAGCGTATGCCTTCGAGTGCCGCTTGCTTGACCAACATACAGCACACCGCTTTGTCGCCGCGAACCATTTGTCCGAATGTTTGCGAAGCTGAGGCATATGCAACGCTGCGGCGCCTGACAACTGCGCGCTGCGGCGCGAGCCGTTCGCAAGCGCCGGTGGCCCAACGTAGCGGCTTGTATACGCTTATGGTATGCCTTCTTAATCTATCTGCTAGGCGGTTGTCAGTTGCAAACAACCTCTTTCAAGTGCTGACAACTGCGCGCCGCTGTGTGCAGTTGCCAGGCGCCGCAGCGTTGGATATGTCAAACGGTGTTACGGTTTCGCAGGCATTCGGACAAATGGTTCGCGGCGACAAAGCGGCGTGCTGTATCTTGGTCAAGTAAGCGGCACTCGAAGGCATACGCTACAGTGCAAGTCAACGGAGCGAGCGCGGGCGGCCAAATCACAGCGCACTCGGCTCTCGCGTCGCGAGTGTTGATTCAGAGCTTTGCCTACATGTGCGCGGGTATTCATAAACGGCTCCTCTGAACTGCACGCGGGTCCAATGAACCAAAATGAACAGCTAACAGCGCGATAGGAATCGGTAGCAACGGTGGTACTCACCTGGGGGACGACGCGCGAAGCGGCGTGTTGTCCGTCGGCACTCCCGTCGAAAAAGGCAAAGTAAAGACACAAATACTATATAAATATACAAGAAATATCGCGCGCAGAAAATAATAGGAACACTTAGAAGCAATAAAAAATACACAGGAATAGATAAAGATAGGTAATGGAATCGAAAAACAGAGGATTAAGAGGAGCTAGGGAAGCGACAAGGCAATGCGATCTCAAGGCACAGCGGCCAGGCGAGGGACAATCTCGCCCAAAATTCCTCGCGCGCGGGCCGGGGCGCTTGGGGGATTTCGCAAAGGGGCTATTTTGCTTAATCACGGTTTTTCATTTACCAAAATTGTAAATCGAGCCGATGAATGAGGAGCAATGCTTGAAAACAATGTACAATGTTAACTTCTACTTAAGCGGCTTGAAAAAAAAATCTGGTTATGGCTG
>JAZHYW010012376.1:0-27453 GCA_037355805.1 Ixodes ricinus
ACATATACACCAATATTTTATTCCGACTTTGTTTTTTGCAGCGTTCTATAGTTCTAAATGTTCTATCCGAGGCGTATATTCACTATCCCATCAGCCTGGAACGGGAACCTCACTTTTAAGAGAGTGATAATTATTTCCTCTGACCCGGTTTGCACGCGGGTCGCATCCGCCGCCTCCGCAGCTCCGTTTCGTGTAACGAAGTGGAACGGGTTCCGGTGTAAGCTCAGCTCTTCTAGCGTTCCTGTTTCCAAGTTTTCAAGAGGTGGCTCTCTCTTCCTTATTCCGACTGTGTTTTCTGGCTCTGATACGTCTTCTAGGATGATTGAGTCTTGCCCGGCACCAGGCCTGCATCTTCTTGGGCAGTGAGATGACCGTAACTGGCGGGTGCTGCTCTCACCAGCGCTTAAATATCATCCCGCGCAGACTTCTCTCCTAGAAGTCTGCACGGGATGATATTTAAGAGTCCAGCGCTGCCCGGCCCGGTGTCTTGTGGGCCCACCCGCGGTCCGCTTTTCATTTTCGATAGTAGTCCCAGCGGCAATGCTGGTTTCTAAATGGTGTAGCGTAACTGCTTACGTGTTATCACGACGCCACAAGTATCAAATAAATTTAAACTTGCCTGCATAATTCAGATACACCTAAAACTTCACGATTGTGCCCTGCTGCAACACACCCCAAACCACCAGCTGCAATATATAACCAAGAAAACAAATCATATTTCGCGTATATTGACTGCATGATACATGCTGTGTCGCCCGACTTTATAAAAATATTGATGAGGAAATTCACGGTCGTCTTACTTTTATTGCAGACAATACGAAAGCAGCAAGAGAAGCACCAGACACCAAGTTCCTTTGGACACCTCATTCTGGGAATCGATTTGTATTCACCAAGATATGGAAGACTCTACAACCTAATGACGATCAAACTAAGGCATGCTTTTTGTTTTTGAGCGCTGTGTGATTAATACACTCGATACACCTTTAATGAGCTATTATGAGCGCAAACACGAACCATTTATGCAACTATACGTTCTCGAATGTACTGTTTTTGAAAGAAACAAAAACCTTAACGAAGACGTTTTTTTTCCTTCACAAATCTAACTGTTCATACCCAACCTATGCTAAAATGTGCAGCCAAAAGTGAACTGTCCTCGTCTGTCTTGAGCTTATGGGCGGTGATCTTTACAAAAGAAATCAGGTCATTATAGACTCTATGCCGTAATAATTCGTTTATAAAATGTTGGTGATTGAGTTTATATTTGATGGCAGATGCACTAAACCAAATGTCAGGTATTTCGACCAAAAAACAAAATCCGCGCAATCTCGCACGAAATGCACTTGATAAAAATTAAAAGGTATTGTTACTTAGAATATTGACCTCGTCATCATCCCCATTAATAACACCAATATCACGGCAACCGCGGGCTGATCGAGTTCGTTCGAATTTGAGCCCAAGCGCCTGTGGTCAATACAATAAGCCTTTAATTGTCACGGAAGACATGCAGAGAGATGGTTAATCCAATAGAAACCCGAAATTAATAAATAAACGCGTTCCGATAGAAAAAAAAACAGGTGCAGGCTACTTGGCCGTTGAAGACGGCGTAACAGCTGAATCGAGCACTGGAGAAAGACTGCCATTCTGCAGCCATGGGCATGTCCTTTTTGAGCGAGCGTAACATGGATGGCGTACCAGCCAGTAAGTACTAAAACAACACCATGCACAAGCGAAAAAAAAAGTTAACTTGGTTACTTCTAAATTCTTCCACAATCTAACCAAAAAAAAAAAAAGAGTGTTCGGGGCTGGGACTCCCACCCAGCGCTGCCATGTGAAATCCCAGATCGCTAGCCACTGGACTACTAGCAGCGCGTGTACCTGAGAATGCAGGTTTACTCTCCCCTAAAAAAGGCGCGTCGTCCCGATGCTACTTTTTCAAAGGAACAAAACGACATTCCCCTCCAAGCGCACTAAACACTACACGTCTACGGTCCTATCGAGCGTAGTGCTTCTAGAGGGGCACTACGTGAACATCCTCCGGTCATGGCGGTCGGCGGGATGATTGTCGGGTTCCGCCGGGCAACACCTCGTAGTTTTAAGACACCCAGAGACCGAAAAACCTTTTAGGATCGAAAGTTAAATCTGGTCGACAGTAAATTATGTCAGGTCCCGTGGGACTTCTGAAAGGCTGGCTGCCACGCCTTCCAGATCGTTTAACAAGGCGCTCACAATCTGAATGTTTTTTTTTTACGTACGGTTTCATCAAGTTTGCGTGTTAGATCCGCAATTCGTCTCTACGACCAGGCATATTTAAGAATCAGATCAAATTGTTTTGTGTATGGCGATACAGCCGGCCTTTAGTCTGCCTTAGTAAGCGTCTGGTGTCTCAACTATAAATGAGCAATTCAGCCTGCGCGGTACAACCGCTAGCCTGGGGTCTTTAACGTGCACCACGCAGTACTGATACACGATCGCACGCCGGTACGATGCTTATCCAGATCGAAACGGGAAGGTGTGGAAATCGGTCCCAGGAGCCTGGACTCTGCAGCGCGAGCATTCGCTCCATGTGCTCCTAGCTGGCGCATGCTAGCCCACTCGGACACCGATCCCCGGGCAAGACATAGTTGGTTTCTTACAACTTTTGTTGCGCTGTTCCGCGACCTTCCTAATTGCACTTCTAGCTTGTTTGCTCTTGACATTCGCTAAATCAGTACTGTCAGTCCTTCGCGGAAACAATGATGGTTAAAACTATTCTTGTCATGGCATAGTTTTGGTCTCGCCTGTGCTTCGAACATGTTGACTTCCACAAGGCGCCGCGTGTAGTACATGCGTTGTAACAAGCTACACGCGTACTCTAACACCGTAGAGGTCATCTTCCCGATCTTCCCAGTTTGCACAAAGATGCGTGATTGGGAAGCACAATGCGCGTGCACAGACAAGCTCAGCTGTAAAATCGCGCACAAATGATCCCGAAGCAAACAGCATGGCAGTCAACACGACGTCTTAATCATTCAGTTTCGCATAACGCAAAGCTCGCCAAATGCGCTTCATCACGCTGTGGACCTTCTCCACGCTGTTTCTTTACGGATGGTGGACGCTTTTGTGGCAGCTTTTATGGCACACTTTTGAAGGGAAACGGTGGTTAATCCGCTTGTTCCGACGCTACTAAGATCCGATTGGGACTTCGCTGTAGAATTCAAATCGCGTGAGAAAAGAGAGAAGTACATCGACATGTTATACAGACGTCTGCTCGCCGAAGGTTACCGCTTCGAAGGATTTAGTGGTTGGAAATAAAAGCGTCAGCACGTGCCTACTACTTCCTTTGGTTTTGAGCAAGGCACGTCCGACTATGTCGACCCCAAGCCTGCCGAAAGTCTGAGTAATAATGAGGGCCGTTGTCCTGGGTGCCTCGGGGTATTCGTTTGGTAGACCTCTCCGCTGTCAGACGTCACAACTGGGAACGTTCTGTTCAAACGTTCGGGTTGTTCCGAGACGTCGAACGAACTGTTCGACGCCCTTAACACATTTAGGCCTGTAATATTCATTGAAAAACCTTACATTTGTTTTATTGATGCCTAAATGGCCTGACCGAACCGACCACTGAAATACCTCAAGCAGTGTTTCTCGTTACTTCAGAGGAGCTACTGTTTCGTCCACGTTCGACCCATTCATTCTTCCCCCAAATCTTGCGGTACGCAGCACCGTTTGGCACAAAAAAAACACTGAGTCACATCCTTCAGGTTTTCATGATTGGTCTGCATTTTTTCAATGAAGAATCGCTTCTTTTGTTCATAAACAAAGTTGTCTTAGCGACTTCAGCAATCGCCATGAAATCAAAGCTTGAGAGAGCTATAAACGTGACCTCGTCGTCTACTTCGTCGGCGCTGTCTCGCTAGTCTAACGCATGACCTTCGCCGTTAGCTACTGAGCGCTGCAACTCTTTTATCGCACGGGTTTCGGGTGAAGATTAAAGGCTTCTAGCACCGATTCCCTGAGACCCTCTCCTCGGATGAACACGACATGACAATACTTCGCTCTCGCCAAAAAGGTTTATTCACTTCCCAAATGCCTGGGGTTTTTTGGCATCGGGAAAGGTCATCAGCGAGGTCGGCGAAAGGTTAGCTGCTGCTGCAGCTGCTTCATGTCTCAGCCCTGGTCGTCCACAACACGTCATGGGGACGTTACCGTCCAGGGTCGCTCTTCGGTCCGTCCGTTAAATCCGCAGCTCAACGTCGCGCACGCACTTCCCCGCGCCAGCCCCCGTCTCCCGGCGATTCCCGCGCCAGCGTCTTCCTTCTCTCCCGTCACCGCTGCACGCTCCTTCGTGTTCGACGCCCGAGAGAGTCTCCCCTTGTCCCGCGTCCACTTTTCAAGCATTGGCCCCTTTGTTCCGAGAGGCCAGTCGCGTGATGTCAGTTGGCTTAGGGATGTAGTGCAGCCGAATCTTCTAGTGTGTGAAGCCATCGAAGCTTCCCCGCGGCATGAGACATCTTGGATGAATTGAGCACGTTAAGCGTCTGCCGGACCAACGACAAAGTCCAAGTAGCTTGAATGTCCATCCCCGAGGCTCAGCGCGCAGGAGGGCAGCAAGATCTCCACACCTCCCTCCCTTAAAGAGTCGGACACCTGGGGGCCCGAGGTTGCGTGGTCCCCAGGATCTCCGGCAAATACTCGTTCAGCTGAGTGTCAACGATGATGACGAGCCCCTTGAATATAATGGGGGTGGCATCAAACCAGGCAGGTCAGCGGTGAACGTTAATTCACTGAGAAGCTCGTGACCGACGTAGCACGGTCCACGAACTAGTCCGGAGCACCACAGCACACAACACGCACGGGCACTCAGGCACGCACAACACGCCAGCTCTTAAATGTCGCTTTCGTCCCTAATACTCCAGCGAGCGAATCGCGCAAAAACGGACACCGGCACGCTGTATCAGAAAGTGCGACAAAACCAAAACTTTCGATCCTTGGACATGCCACAAAATAAAAACAAAACTCTTCATTTAAATACCAACATGCATACAAGAATCAAGAACGTCACGCTACAAGTTCAAAAGGTACCTGAGAGAAAAACTCTCCCTCTACTAAAAGGTATGAGGACTCACTGTACACTTATACACATGCCCACTATACAACGTCTGTTCCTATGCAACTTAACCACATTCTTTTAGAACAGGAAACAATCTACCAGAGCGTCAGAACCGCACACATCTGACAACAGTATTAATCTCCAACATACTCGCGAAACACGCACAAGATCTCAAATCTAAAAATAACCTCTCGTAAGACAGAAACGGCCGCATACCCTGCCCCGTTCGCGAGGTGCGACTCAAAATAGCTACCGTTAAAAAAAACCACTGCCAAGAGTAGCATTTACACGAGACGGGCACCATGCATTCGGCGTTGGCGACATCCGTGCCACAAACACGCTACAGACAAATTACGCAGCACGCCATCATAAGAAGGGATGACCACCTTACTGAGAGGCATGTGTTCTAAGGTACCGGCCCTTAATATCAGTACCAAGGGGACAGTATTCAGGTCATGGAACCAGCAGATTTCATCGGACTGCCTTCTTACACGGCAATGTCCAAAACATTTCAGCATGTACCATATGTTACCACTTCAATGCGGCGGTCCGCACCGAACTCCGCACGAGCTCAACAACCGCGATAAGTGCATCGACGCACGTTTTGAGCTCTGGTCTGGCCAAACCTCGAAACTGCACAACTGAAAAGTGTTGTTGCTGATGTCAAGGCCGGCCGGGATCGAGCAATGAAAGTATGTCATCAGCGCGTCTCGCAATTGTTCGACCTTCTCGATCCGAGCAACGTGCCCTCAAAAAACATAGTAGGGTGTGCACAAAGCTCGCCCCCCCCCCCCCTTCCCCCCAAGTCAACACGCCGCATTACTTAAAAGTATTTTTGCGACCGTGAAGACTGATAGGGTTCGAATAATCTAGCTATCTCACAAGCGCACCTTTCATCTTCCATGCAGCAAGCGCGACAACGAAATGCCAAATAATCTAACCAGCCTGTCTTGAAAATGGACGTGTTAATAATTATATTCGCTCATCATAAACAGCTTCTGCAGCGTCAAAGTGTCTACCGCATTTACCGCTGCATTCCAACACCCACTACCCATACATGTAAAGGCTGGAGTTGGTGCACCGACGGGCTGACACAACGCACAACAGTTACAGGTCCGAGGAGACCAAGCCATGCTGCTGCCAGATTTCTAGGGTCCCCTGACACCCGCCGAGGTGAACCGTACGTTTTCCCGGGCCAACCGCTGATTTGTCAAGTATAAAACTATGACCAACTCATGACATCCTCACAAGACCACCACTCCCTTCGTGCAGCTTTTCACTGCACAAGCAAAATTCTTTCCCTACCAAGCTATATTTTCTCCCCTAAATTAATAACTTTACTCTAATCCAGGTCTCTGCACGACCTATTACGTTCTCTACGCCCTCGCGTCCAACGCGAAACCAACAACGATCGAGAACCGGTACTAACTCCGGTGGCAGCAGAAATTGCGCGCTAGACGCCGCTCTCCGTAGACGGAGAAAACGAAATGAAAGAGTTACTCTTGCCGCGAAGCTCAACCCTCGTTTGGTGGTGTGAGAATCCGCAACCAACTGTGCGCACAAGTAAACAATATTAACCTCACTAGTGCACACCCAAGAGCGCACGCATCCTCCCCATCGCGTCAGACTGGACTCCACTGAGCATTACACGCAGACACTGATAGAGTGAACACGGAAACTTGGAGGTTTTCGGGATTCCGATGTCTGCGCACAAGAAATTGCGTATCCGGTAAGGTTCAGGGGGTGTAGTCCCCAAGTTTAGCCTCTGGCTACGAGCTATTCGTTCAAAAGCGACCTTTTTCGGAACCACAAGAGTGGACACTGTACCTTAAACCGCTGTCAACTAACGACGCTCAAAAACCGCGCTGACAGGGCAAGCAAGGCCGACTGGGAGCTAACATGCGGTCAAACTAAAACGCTTGGTCCCTCCCGAAAAAAAGGGAATTATTTCCAAATACATTCCGTGCAACCGCCGTCTGCAATCATAGAGTTCTCCACTCAAAGCGACGCCTCTCTAACGCGTCCGAATATTAACAAGCGGTCAAAACATTACATCGATACGCGAGCAAAAGACGTTTAAGCACATTAGATTCCTCAAACCATAAGTTCGCGTCTTTCCCAGCAGATGTGGACGGCCGGACGCGTAGGTGGGGTGACGCCCTACGCTACAGGTCTCGAGGGGGCGGTAATTTCGACGCACACAGCGCTCTTGCGCAGCAGGATCAACCTGCTAGCATCCAACGGTGCGCGGAACAGTGAATACTCAAAGCGCTTTTAGTAACGGGGGTAACTAAACTGCTGACTGGCTGAGACAGAGGGTTAACCCCGAGAGACAACGGTCCATGTCCGCGCCTCCTCGTCGGGCAAACGATAATAGACAATTTTAGTTGTGCGTACGCAACTAGCTTGCGTACGCAGGAACGTTGCGGGCCGCGAGGGCGCCTGCGCAGAACGTAACGTAACGTTGTGCTGCCGGCGTGCGTACGCACGCAGTCAGACGTTGCGTGCGGGTCCCGCGGGCCACTGCGGGACGGTCTCGCGAGATCTCGGCCGAACGGGAGCGCATTTCAAGATGGCCACTGCCACGGGAAACGGCTGTGGAAACGACGCCGCTCCTAATGGAAATCGCGTGTTTTATACGCTGAAAGTGGATATAGCGTTGCTGCTGGAAGTGCAAGCCAGTGATCAGTTCAGGAACCCGGACCAATGGGAAGAAATAGCCGTAAGGCTCAAGGCAGTTCTCGGCAAGCCGTTCAGCTCCCGCAGTGTGCGCGGGCGGTTCGACTTGCTCGTGTCGCGTCTTGCTCGACTTGCTCGTGTCGGCAACGTGGAAGCGTGGCTACCACGTTGCCGATGTCCAGCAAACCGTGCCGAGAGCGGTACCTGAGGAGATCGGACTCCCTGCTGCACCTCATCTTTTATTCCAACTCGTCCAGCGTGAAACAGCTGCGTAACTGCGGTCGCACGTTTAGCGTCACAAGATCGTCGATCTCCGCCCATGTCAGCATGAAGGCAACTTGGGGGTTTGACAAGATACTTCTTGGAGGCATTGCAATAAATCACCGTACAACAGAACGAAGGAACCGGCTAAGCCTACGGCTTGGCTTGGCTACTTTCGGTCAATACTTGAAAGATCGAAAAAACTGTTCTTTCCTCTAGCGCTAGATGGCGCTAAAATACACTATAAAGCATCTGCGGGTCTGTTTATATATCCAGTTGGAAGAACGCTAACGCACGTCAAACGCGTCGAACTAAAAGTGTCGTGGACGCGCCACTTGCTGCGTACGCAACGCACCGAAGGTTGCGTACGCAAGCTTCCTGCGTACGCCCAACTAAAAGTGTCTAATGTTAGGACATTCGCACGGCGTGCCCACAAAGAAACTTCGCGCGGCATTCCCGCGACGAAGACGACCTCCATAAAGAGGGCGAAACAGTGCCTCAATTCAACCGGAAACATAGTTAAGAACAAGAATGCCAGCATTATCAAAAATCAGGCACGACAATGCGGCGGCAGTTTATGCGGGCTTCTAACCCCGATCCCCTCAGACCTTGTTGCCGGTTGAACATGACACGGCAATACTTCGCTTTCGGCAAAAGGGCTTATTAGCTCAATTTCTGTGTGGAGGGATTCGGAATGGGGGAACGGTCAGCAGCGAAGCGGAGGTGAGATCCGCTGCCACTGCAGCTGCTCCATGTCAGAGTGGTGGTCGTCCAGAACGCGTCACGGGGACGTCGTCGTCCAGGGTCGCTGTCCAGTCCGTCCGTTGAGTCCGAAGCTCAACGTCGCGCCCGCGCTTCCCAGCCGTCTCCCGCCGATTCTCGCGCCATCGTCTTTCTTCTCTCCGGTAACCGCTGCAGGCTTCTACGTGTCCGCCGCCCGAGAGAGTTTCCCCTTTGTCCCGCGTCCCCGTTTCAAGCCTTGCCCCTTTGGTCCGAGAAGCCAGTCGCGTGACGTCAGCGGGCTTAGGGGTGGGGTGCAGCCGAATATTTTAGTGTGTGAAGCCATCGAAGTCCCCCGAGGCATGACGCATGTCAGAGGCATTGAGCGCGTTAAGTTTCTGCCGGGCCAACGACGGAGTCCGAGTAGCTGGAACGGCCAGCCCCGAGGGTCAGCGCGGAGGAAGGCAGCCAGATCTCCAAAAGATATAGACGACTGTGCAATCTCACGAGGAATAGCTTTTGGGACATTAATCCCGTGACGACCAGCAAGGGATTCATATCATGAGATATTCCTGGCTTCAGCATTTCTTTCGCCGTTTGTTTGGACAAAAGGTACGATACATTGTGGGACATGTTCCGAGAATGCAGCATTTCCTTCTGCCTAACCGAACGAGCCTTTTTAGGTTGACTTAGCAACTGAAAGACTGAATTTGTATCCTTTTAAGGCCTGCCGCAGGGGCACGTAGCCACCAGTAAATTCGGCCTCATTCACGAAGATCGAATGCAAGACATCATACGTCGAACCTGTGCCACGTAGGACCTTGCAGGATTTACCCTTCACGAGCATGTAGTGAAGGTAGAAGCTATAGAGATACTCTCTATATTTATGAAGAAACTCGGCTGGGAAACCTTTGGGACATTATTACCGGCAGCAAAGTGTCCTGGTCTTTGTCACCTGACACATACTCTTGCATTGTGGGTCTCGAACACTCTTAGTCGGCGTGCTTCAGGGGAGTCATTGGGGATTGTTCTAGAAAATGTTGCGCTATGGAAAGCCCCAGAACGCCCAGAGGAATCACCTGACAACCGATTGGTCTTTCCGAAACTGCTTCAAAATATATTTTCCCGCAGTACTCGTCTGCACATTCGGCCGACTTATGGTTCGTAGCTAGATCTAGGTAGTCCAAAATCCAATCCTTCAACTTTTCCGGTAGTGTAAAATAAAACTATTCCCAGTAAATCTGCTCGAACATCCTTATTCTAACTTCACATACAAGCGCTCCTTTCAAGAAGTCTTCAAAGAAACTGAAAACTTGTGCAAGAAACGAGTAACTTTCTCGGGCATTTTCATCGCTTCTCTAAACTTAACACGAAAAGCTTTGTGTGACAAGCTGTACCTCCTGAATAATTCTCCCTTCAGTTCCGCGTAGTTTTCTCCCTGTTCTGGATCGGACCTGGCCAGTGCGTCAACTTGATATGCAGAAAACACACTCAGAAGCCTTTAAAGCCAAGACTGCAATTCAACACGCATCCTCGTGCAGGTGCGCTAGAAATTAGTAAAAAAAGAAAGACATTTACAACTCCGTGTAATGTCGAATTAGATCGCAGCTCTTGAGGAGGAGGAGGGAGGGAACGGAGGGGACGGTATGCCCCTCCTTCTCATCTGTACCCTTTCCACCTCCCTCCTCATCTGCTCCCCTATTGAAAATTAAACTAGGCAATCCTGGTGTGACATCAGAGAATCTCGGTGTGACACCAGAAGATCTGGTGTATCGAGCAGACCAGCTTGGTGTGCCCCACCAGAAACGCTGGTGTTCCCGCACACCAGCCTAGTATGCAAACCAAGAGAGTCTGGTGTCACACCACATGGGCTCATGTGCCTACCAGGCAGCCTGGTGTGCACACCATGCAGTTTGATGACACCAGTGTTGTATGTTTGTTGACGCACCCCCCTCCCCCGGTCCGCGAGCGTGGTTTCGATTAGGTTGTTTGTACGACGCCCATTCCCCCGTCGTGGTGCCTCGTTTCCTCCCGTCTTAGTGGTCGCCAGAGACCACGCGGCTGACTTCCTTTGCTCAGGAAGTGTCCCCCTCGTCCGCAGCAGTCTCCCGGGTGGCCTTGAGCAGCTTGGGGCGCTCGCCTGTTCGGGGGTTTCCCTTTCCTTTTCCGCCAGTGTTCTTGTTGAAGTTTGAGAAAATAAAGGAGTCTTCCCTATGGGGTCGAAGCCGAAAAGATATGTGTTCTTGCGCTTCCCTGACTTCCGACGAGCTAAAGATAGTCAGACACAGTGACACGGTCTGGTAGCAAAGCAACACAATAATCGAGTAATTATCACAATTTTTGGTGCCAAAACCCGAGAATCAACGGCCAGATCATGCCAACTACGAGCCAGGAGGGCGTCGACCGCCTGAAGCGAAAGAGGAAAACCCCAGCGAGACGCCACAACAAAGATCATCAACGAGATCGGTGTTGTGCTGGCATCGGATCCAACCAACATCGGTGAGCTCGAAGAAACATTTGATATTCTTCTACTTAAGGGGGCATTCCTGAAAGAGCTGGACAAGGAAATCGAGCCATTTGTCCAATATGATGTCTTAGAAGAGACGATAACTGGCGCGGAGGGGTATGCGGAACGGATCAGCGTAACTAAGACACGAGTCAACCGCAAGCTGTAAGGCCACCAATTGCGGAAGGACAGGGCGCCCGGTTCTTCAACGCACGGCAGTGGCTCCGGACAAGCTCCAGTTGATCACGGCAAACTCCCTGCACCATTATTGTGAAACTTATCATTGTACCCTTTATTGTGACTAAATCAACACCTAATCAACAGGTGCATTGGTATAACACCACAAGAAAACCAGATGTCACACCAGAACACCAGAGCCCTGTCATGCCAAAACACCGCGGCCCTGATGTCACACCAGAACGCCAGATTGCTGGTGACACGACAGAACGCCAGATTGCTGGTGTGAAAATGTTCCAAATCACATCCGGGAAAAGGTCTGGTGTCACATCAAGTCAAACCAGCCCTCGGACTGGTGTATTTTTTACTAGGGTCCTCCCGTGCTCCTCGCCTCCTCCCCTCCTCCTCCTTCAAATTCCTCCTCTCTCTTTCTCCTACTCCTCGCTCCTCCATCCTCCTCTCTCCTTCCCTCCTCCTCCTCCCCTCCTCCTTCACTAATTGCTCCTTCCCCTCCCTCTCCTCCCTCCAGCGCGGTGCATTATGGGAAACGCCACATAATGCACCATGTTGGATAGCGCTACACTGAGCAGCCGAGCAGATATGGCTCCGTCGCTCGTGCGCATGAACTCGTGCCTTGCGCCTGGGCCTAGAACGCGCCCGGCTCTAAGCCGATCGCCATATTAAACCTCTTGTTCTACCTTGCTATCGTGTCACCGTTCCCTGGCGCAACTTGCAACACGACTTGCAACATGGTGTCAGAAGTGGGATGCCGCCAACGATGAGCCGATTTCAAGAGCTCTTCAGCGGGCACCGACGCGCAAACCAGGGACCAACACGAAGGTAGTCCTCGAACCAAGCTCGGGTCCACGTACCTTGACCGCTTTGTGCCAAACATTTCTGAGGTTCTTCAGCCACTTTCAACCTTGTTGTCGAAGAAACAGGAGTTTTTTGAGGAATCTCCACAGCAACAAGTATTTGACAAATAGAAGAAATTACTATCTTCTCGTCCCGTACTCGGCGTATACGACCCCTGAAAGGATACAGTCGTCAGCGCAGACGCTTCCTCTTTCGGAATTGGAGCACTGATCCGGCAGCGACAAACAGATGACAAGTTTGCTGTCATTGCGTACGCCTCAAGATTTCTCTCAGACGCCGAAAAGCGCTACGCGCAGATTGAGAAAGAGGCTCTTGCCTTAGTCTGGGCATGTGGGAAGTTCGAGGACTGCCTGGTTGGAAAAACGTTCAAGCTGGAGACAGACCACAAGCCGCTCGTTCCCATCCTCATGTCGAAAACTCTTGACGACTTGACACTCAGACTCCAGAGGCTGAAGATGAGGATGACGCGCTACCAGTACAGCGTAGAATATGTACCAGGAAAGGACCTCCTAGCAGCTGACACACTTTCCCAAGCACCTCTACAACAGACAGAGGACACAGACCTTGAAAAAGACGTCGAAGCTTTTGACTGTTCCTTGGACAAAGCTATCCCAGTCAAGGACCATTGCCTACAGTGGCTAAAAGAAAGCCAAAAATCGAACACAGTCTGTAGCCAGCTACGAAAACTAAGCTCGAAGGAGTGGCCATCCAGAAGAAACTTGTCACAAGACCTGAAACCTTTCTTTGAGCACCGACACCAGCTCACCATAGAAGACGACTTGCTCCTCTATGCAGCCCGTGTCGCCGTTCCTGTCTCGTGCAGACAAGAGATTATGCAAATACTTCACGAAGGCCACTTCGGCATCACGAAAACGCAAGCAAGAGCAAAGGACTGTGTCTGGCGGCTAACAATAGCAGCAGAGATAGCTGCCACAGTAAAGCAATGAAACGAATGCGTCAAAACCACGTGCAATCGCAAGATGCCGCTTCTAAACACGGAATTTCCTGACCGACCATGGCAGCGCGTTGCAATGAATGCTTTCTACTTCAACAGCCACTGGTGGTTGATCATGACAGATTACTTCTCAAGGTACCCCGAAATAGCACGACTTGAGAAACTTACATCGCATACCGTCATTAACCACTGCAAATCAATCTTCGCCCGCCACGGCATTCCCGAGGTGGTAGTGTCGGACAATGGGCCTCAGTTCTCACCATCAGACTTTGATACATTTGCTGGAGAATACGGGTTCAAACATACCACCTCAAGCCCATATTATCCCCAAAGTAATAGACTTGCGGAAGTAGCCGTGAAATGCATCAAGAAATCAATAGAAAAAACTAAAGACCCGTACTCGACCCTTCTCCCTTACAGGTCGACCCCGCTGAAGAACGGCTACAGCCCCGCTGAACTACTTATGGGTCGCCGTTTACGAACCAAGCACCCTAATGTTCCCGAGATGCTCATGCCCCACATGCCGGACATGAAAAAACTTCGCGACTTTGAAGAACTATACCGGGAACACAAGAAGAAAGACTTCAATCGACGGCATGGCGTACGCCCACTGCCTGAAGTCCTAAATGGAGAAGATGTTTGGATCACTGACATAAAGCAGAAAGGTTCAGTGCAGAGACCAGCAGAGGAACCCAGGTCTTACTTCGTAGACACTGACAACGGGGTTGTGCGACGTAACCGAACTCATCTTGTTCCATTTCCTGGAAATGTCCGGGATGCGGAAGTCGTTTACAGCCAAGATGCTCAAGAGCCACGTACAGAATGCGAAGGCAATCTTCATTCACACACGAGAAGTGGCTGATCCGTCAAGGCTCCCCAGAGACTTTGACTCTTCTGTATGGGGGGGGGATGTTGGATAGCGCTACACTGAGCAGCCGAGCAGATAGAGCTCCGTCGCTCGCGCGCATGAACTCGTGCCTTGCGCCAGGGCCTAGAACGTACCCGGCTCTGAGCCGATCGCCATATTAACCTCTTGTCTACCTTGTATCGTGTCACCGTTCCCTGGCGCAACTTGCAACACGACTTGCAACACACCGCGCGGTTACGCCGATGGCGATGCCGACGCGTCACGCCGACATGTTAGGTTTACGCCGACGGCGACACGTAACGCCAACGCGTTATGATTACGCCGACGGCAACGCGTCACGCCGACGCGTTACACCGACGCGTTACAATTACACCGTTGGCGACGCCGACGCGTCACGCCAATGCGTTACGGTTGACGGCGACGCAGACGCATTACGCCGGCGCGTTACGGTTAAGGCGACGGCAATGGAGCTCAAGCCGAAATTGGGCGCCTAAGAACTGCGCTTCAAAAATATCCTCAATTCACTAAATAGAGCGAAAGACTGAAGAAAACTTATCATCTCATAATTCACTTACTTCAGTTTCAACAGCTGCCTTTCGTTGTTCCATTTCCAATAGCACTAATTCTGCGTACCTCTCTCCTTGTAAATGTTCGTTTCGTGCCTCATCAATAGCTTCGCAAATCTTGTATTCCTCGGCTTCGCAACTCATACTGTTGTTTTACTACGTCGGATATACTTATATACTTGCTATGTAGCCACCCGCAGGGCCGAGAAACCAACGCTCGTTCACGGACTTCTAGAAAATTCGCCTTTATTCTTGCTCCGGACGTAACTTTTAATATTTCGACCTGCTTTCTTGGTCTCGAAAGTGCATGTTCATTCTCGCCCTGAGCGCGCTTTTCCTGAACAGTATTTGCCGAATTTTCGAGATAGTAACGCACAGTAGATAAGAAGCTGCCTACGACCTTGTCGAGTCAGTGTCTTCTCTCGCTTGCTGTTACGCCGCCAAATCGCCGCCCGCTTCTCTGCTGCCTCGAAGATCGCTCAATATATTTTTGAGGAAAAGTTCGCCGACTCAGCCTTTTTTTCACTCCACTGTTCACTTTCGCGTCCCCTTTGTTCGTGACATTTCTGGTGGAGGTGCCGTGTACCGCAAACCATGAATTGTAACCCTCCGAGGCCACGCAGCGGAAGCCCAGTCTCCGCCTTAAAAATACCGCCCGTGGAAACGACAAATACCCAAGGAAGCCGCCGTGCTTATGTTTTGCGTCCTTAGTTTGGACTATTGGCGGAGAAGACTCACCAGCCGACAGAGAGGACGATGAGCAGCCAATCGTGGCAGACCGCTGCTGCCGCCCCCGTCGTTTACTTGCCCATAGCCCCTCGCACGCCGACACCCTTCCACGGCGAGATACACGAGGACATCGAAAACTGGATCCAACATAACGAGCGCATGGCACGCCATGACGAATAGACCACCAAGCAGTACCTTCTAGACCTCTACTTTTCGCTGGAGGGTACTGCGAGGCACTGGTTCGTGAACCACGAGGCTTCGTGCACGTCGCGGGATGCCTGCGTCACCGAGTGGAAGCGGGCGTATATGAGTCAGCATCATAGGCAGCGGGCCAAAGACATTCTCTAGACGTGGACTCAAGCACTCAACTTAACCGTCACCTGCTATGTCGAAGATTTCCTCCGGCTGAGCCCCAGAGCAGATCCTAAAGCCACCGAGAAGAGAAGACTGCGCGTCCTAATGAGAGGCGTGAAGGGAAACATCTTCAGTGGCCTCGTCTGCAGCACTTCAACGACACGGACTTGTTGCCAAAGCAACAACCATCGAGCGGGCACTAGCGACCCGAGCCCGCCACTAACATTGGCTCAACGACGTCTCAACTCTGGCCAAGGTCCACTCCAAGCTCAGCAACAGGGCCAACGAGCTTAGCAAAATCATCCGCGAAGTTCTCCGCGAAGAACTCAAGAAACTGCTGCTTGCTGCCGACCCATCGCTACCGCTGTCCATCACCTAGGTCGTCCGAAAAAATGTTCAGCGAGCCTCCCAGCCAGAAGCTGCTTGACAGAACCGAAAGAGCTCACTCTCAGCCACCACGCAATTGCCCGACGACCACCGCCTCTTGTTCACCCATATCTGGCGCTACCGCGACGTGAGCTTCCAATGCCGCAGTACTCCTGACGTTGCAAAGAACGGCAGTACGTGCGCTCGGAAGAACCAGCACACAGGAAGACCGATCTGTGAAGACGGCCGACCGACGCCCTTTATGCTGCCACTGCGGGGAAGCTGGCCATGTGTACCGCCGATGCCCTTACAGACAACTTGTGCTGGGCGTGTTCCACCCGAACGACCCGCGCCCACGGTAGGGTGAGCGCCCACGAGATATCGATACGTATATTCGCCATTGACCGTGTACTGCGGCCGCTTCACCCCGAGGACCTCGCTCGACTTCACAGCAATGCCTTCCATCGCCTCATCGGAGGTCCCGCCAGGAAAGCGTGTCCCCCTGCCTCGCCGGGACGACTAAGCGCGGCAATGTCGGGAGGTGGTATTGTCGAGGATAGACAACGCAAGTATCCTCCACAAACATCAGGGGGCTCCCACAGTAGCGAGGAGACCCATGGGAAAGACGCTTCTGCGACGGTGTCGAATAACCTAGACGTTACCATCGACGGCCACGACGTGAAGGCACACGTCGACACCGGAGCAGACTATTCCGTTTTGGGTGGAAGCTCTCGCCACCTTCGAAAAGTGATGACTCCGTGGAATGGCATGGAAATACGAACCGCCGGCGGACATCTCATCACAACTGTGTGAGGGTGTACTTCGAGCGTGGACATAAACAAGGACACCTGTCTCGTGTAATTTGTCGTCCTCAAGGACTGTTCGAGAGACGTCATCCTTGGCGTGGACTTCCTGTGTGAGTACGGTGCAGTGATCGGGAGTAACAGAGGTGTAGGATGGACGCACTGTGCTCCTTGTAACGAACTTCCGACAGGAGGTGCAGCACATCACGAAACGTGCCGCTGTAGCACACGCCGAGCAACTCCGAAACGACGCCAAAATTGTAGCGATCTCCGACGAGCCCTCGCAATGTCAGCCGTACAGTACACCGTCGCCACAGCTGGACGTTAACCCCAAGCTCAGCGCCATGAAACGAGTACAGCTCAGAGACCTCCTCGCCGAATTCAGGGACTGCTTTCCGACAACGTCCAAACTGTGCCAAACAACAGTTGCGAAACGTCGCATCGTTAAGAACGACGATGAGCTCCCTGTGCATCGGCCGCCGTAAAGGGTCTCCTCAAAGCAAAGAGAGGCCATCCATGAACAAGCACAACATATACTCAACAAAGACATCATTCAGCCCTCGTTCAACCTGTTAGCCTCTCCAGCCGTACTGGTGAAAAAGAATGACGGAACGCTTTGATTCTGCGTACTACCGCCGGCTCAACGCACTAACAGAGAAGGACGTGTATCCGCTCCCCACATCGACCACACGCTGAAGCGTCTATGTCACTCCCGCTACTTCTCGTCGATGGACCTGAAGGAGGCTACTGGCAGATCGAAGTCGACGAAAGGGACCGAGAGAAGACTGCCTTCGTCACGCGTAGAGGACTGTATAAGTTCAATATGGTACCCTTCGAATTGTGACACGGCGCCGTCAACTTTCCAGGGTGACATAGACACCACACTGGCAGGCCTCAAATGACTTAGCTGTATCGCTTAGCTCAACGACGTCATGGTATTCTTGGCCAACTTCGACGAGCACTTCCGATGCCTTCGGGCCGTTCTTCAAGAATAAAAACCGTAGGGCTCACCCTCAAGACGACGAAGTGCCAGTTCGCCTACGGCGAACTGAAGTTCCCAGGCCACGTTGTGAGCAACGGAGGTTTTCCTCCAGACCCTGAGAACACTAGCGGCGTAGCAGCGTTTCCAACGCTCACCGGTACTTGCGAGTACTCCAGGCGGTTCGTTTGGGATTTCGCCAAGCTTTCTATTCCGCTCACGCACCTCACGAAAGACACCGTGAACTTCGAATGGGGAGAAGAACAACAAAGACATTCTGACGAGTTTAAGCGACGACTTCAGTTGCCGCTCATTCTTGGCCACTTCGAAAGTCGGATAAAGCTGAATTTGACACGGACGCCAGCAATACAGGACTCGGCGCGGTACTAGTCCAACAACAACAGGGTTGAGAGCGAGTAATCACCTACTCTAGTCGTACCTTGTCAAACGCCGAACGAAATTACTCGACGACCGAGAATGAATGCCTTGCCGTCGTCTGGGCTATCACGTAAATTCCGCCCATACTTATACGAAATTAAGCGCTTTTCGGGTGGTCGCCAACCACCACTCGCTACGCTGGTTAGCGTGCCTGCAGGACCCATAAAGACGCCCCGCACGTTGGAGCCTACGACTGCAAGAGGACGACGTGACCGTTGTCTATAGGTCAGGCTGAAAACACAGCTACTCCGGATGCTTCTACAGAGACCCCGTCGAGTCAGCTACTTGCTATGCCAAAGACGACGACGACGACGATCACTTTCTTGGAGCTTTGAGCCTTAACGGTATTCGAACGCTCCAGCGGGACGATCCTGACCTGCGCGCACTCATACGCCACTTGGAGGGACGATGGGGCACGATTCTCCGTGCCGTCTCACGTACCCTGCCAAGATTCGCCTTCCGGAGAGGTATTCTCTACAAAGAAAACTTTGCGGTCTGCAAGTCGACGTGACTCCTGCCACGACGAGCAGACGTCTGGTCACCTTGGCTACAGCAGGATTCTCGCAAGAATCTGAGTAAAGTACTATTGGCACAAGCTCCCAAAGACAGTTCACCTCTAAACACGATCGTGCCACTGGTGTCAGCGACGAAACAAACCGCCGACGAGGTCGGCAGGCCTACTGCAGCCAATCGCGCCCCGACTACACCGTACCAGCAGATTGAAATGGCTCTACTTGGATCATTCCCACTATCGACGCAGGGGATCGTTGTATAATCGTGGCAAGTGATTATCTCATCCAGTACGCCAAGACAAAAGCACTGCCTTCGGAAACCGCTGTGGAAGTAGCAAAGTTTTTGTTGAATCTATCATCCTCCAACACGGCGCTCTCAAAGTCCTGATTTCGGAGTGAGGCTCATCATTCATGGCCCTGCTGATACGAGATATACTCCGACTGAGCCACACCGACCACAGTCGAACCATGGCATACCACCCGCAGAAGAACGCGGCTGACGGAGCGACTAAACAAGACAATTGCCGACAAAATCTCGATGTACGTGGATGTGGAACACAAGATGGTGCATGAGGTGTTGCCCTACTTCACATATGCGTACAACACGGGGTTTAAGAAACAACTGGAATTAGACTTTTTCAGCTGGTTCACGGCAGAAAGATGACGACGGTGCTCAACGCCATGATGCCCCATAGCACGTTGCGCAACGGCACCGACGACGCCCAGCTGGTCACCCAAGCGGCAGAAGAGGTACGCAAGGTAGCCCGAATTCGCATAGAGCACCCACAACGTGTAAACGCTGGCCGGTCCAACCTTCGTCGCAGCAACGTGGATTTTCATCCCGGATACAGGGTGTGGGTGTGGCTGCCCATTCACTGCCGGGGCCTCAGCAAGACGCTGTTAAAACGCTACTTTCGACCCTACAATATCATTTGACGCCTTAGGGACTTGAAATACGGGGTGCTCCCCGACAAAACCCGACCTTCAGGATGCAGCCTGTTTAACTCAAAACTTTCTACGCGCGTTAGGACTTTAACGCTGCAAGGTTGTTTTGGCTCATCGTATTTTTTTTGTTTGCTTCTAGCCAAGTTTTTTCTTTCACGTTGCATCGAGTTGAGGCGCTTTTAAAAGGGAGAAGGGGCGGCGATAATTCCGCCAGTAGGAACGACAAAGCAACGCTCGGTCACGGACTTCCAGAAGATTCGCGTTTATTCTTGCTCCGGAAGTAAACTTTATCGTTTTGTCCTGCTTTCTTGTTCTCGAAAGTGCCTGTACATTCTCGCCCTGGCCGCGCGGCGCTCGAACATTCTTTGTCGAATTTTCGCGATAGTGACGCACGGTAGATAAGGAGCTGTGCGCGATCTTGTCGAGTCAGTCTCGTTCTCGCTTGCTGTTACGCCCTCTACGGTGCCTAATTTTCTGCTGCCTAATTTCTGCTGGTTCAACGCTCGTCCTTTTTTGGCAGAAGTTAGCCCATTAAACCTTTATTTACAGTCTATTGTTCATTTTCTCGTCACCTTCATTCCTGAAAGTATTTCAAGCCGAGCTGATCAACTACGGCTAAAACTTTTAAATTTATTAGGCCAAAGAAATCAATTTTTGCTACGAACCTAGTCAGAATATTTCTCTGGTCGCCTTTTTTATTTCCGCGTCACCACGAAATGTATAAGACTCGGCGTACCAGAAATAAGATGCCACGGTCTTACCGACCGCTACCGCAGAGCTCCCGAAAAAGCGCTATCCCACGGCTGGAATCAGCTGTTTCGTTTGGCCGAACAGGCTCCAGGCCACGGCGAGAGGCGAGTTCAAAAGTAGGGCAAAGTTAATTTGGAGGCCGACTTGCTGTCAAAAAATAAAAACGATATGTGATTGTGCGATATTTCTTTTTGTAACGTTCACCCGCTCCGTAAAAGTGAACCAAACAAGCAAACAAGCAGAAGCAGAACGGAAGACAACGTATCCGCGCTCGGAGGCATTGGTTATCACACACGCGTGATAACTCAAGGACATGGCCAGGGAACTTCACTTTGCCGTGGGCGAAACGACGCTTCGACTTGAGTCTGAGTTCGGCGGGCTTCATGAAATGGAGCACGCTCTAAAACTACTAAAGTGCTGGTTGAAGTCGCGCAACTATACGACGACGTCGTCAAGGTGAATAAAAAAACTCTGCCACTTTAGTCACGTTAGCACGATATTTATGACCCGCTGGAACGCCACCGGCCCCATACAATTCCCGAAGGGCGTCATTTTGAACTCGTAGAGTTCATAGGTCGTGACGAAGCCAGTCTTCTCGTGGTCCCGGTCGTGGTCTTCAAACTCCCGGCAGCCAATCTACTAGAAGTATCAGGAGTAACCCAGACGGTTCAGGATGTCGTCGATGTGTGGAAGGGGATATACATATGTATCCGTAGGAGCGTTCCGCCGCCCGTAGTGAACACAGAACTTGGCCTGGAGCATTTCAAGGACTTGTCCCTCGATGGCTCCCCTTTTTTTACGGACACTGAAATACTTGGTACGGCAAATGATGAAGAGGAAGAGCTTCGCTGGCAGTAATAGTTCGATGCTTCACAGCCGGAGTGTGGCGCACCTTTGACGACTTGGCGAAGCAGTCACTGAAGAAATGTATTGCAAAAGCATGGTCTGCTGGGCAAGTTCGTAATGGACATTCATATTAAAAATAGCGCTTGTCCTGTGTGCTTCTTCGTCTTTTTCCCGTCTTTTTGCGCTATTTGTAATATGAATGTCCTCTGAACTCTGTGAAAAGTTGTGTCAGTTGTCATTTTGGTGTTGGAGTGTTGGATCAATGTCAATTTCCGAAGCCGGCGTCCTTTTCTACAGCAAGAAAAATGAGTCCTCTGAGACGGAGACGATCGTGGCTTATTCTGAAAGTTCTTCGACGTGGCCCACGTCTTTGCTCTTCGTCAGGTGCTGCGAATTTTTTGGAAGTCTGCCCCAAGAGCCGGGTGCGCCCGTCCTAAAGGTCCGTTATGCCCCTGACAATGCCGACAGGACATATCTGCTGCAGTCCCCACCAGAAAGACGCTCGTAAGCGGCGGCAGGTTTATGTGGTCGGCGAGGATTTGCAAAGTACTTGACGTCGCACCGCAATCTTCCGACGTAGGGATTGGTTTTCCCAGCACCGACCAATTAGCTCCAAGCGTCGATTGCGGCACCGTATTCACAAAGAAAGTGCATTCTAGGAATGACGTCTCTGGCACAAACCTTGAGGACGACGAATTTCACTGGACAGGTATCCCGTGGATGTCCATGCTTGCAGTGAAGCTTCCCACTTGTGTGATGAGATCTCCGCCGGTGGTTCGCATTTGCGGGCGATACCATAGCGTCATCACTTTTTTTAAAGGCGGCGAGAGAGCTTCCGCACAAAACGAAATAGTGTGCTCGGGTGTCGATGCATCCCTTCGCACCGTGGCCGTCGATGCTAATGTCCAGGTTACTCGAAACCGTTGCAGAAGCTTCCTTCCGAGACGTTTCGTTTCTAGGGTATCATGATATGACATCTTCATATCAATATCATATATTTAAAACGTTGGAGATTGGGGGTTCTCCAGGGTTCTGGGAGATGTTCCCTTCGGCCGTCTAAGGCGATTGCACTCCAGAAATTGCCGCGCTTAGTCTTCCCGGCGAAGCAGAAGATAAAATCTTTTTCGACGGCACCTACTTAGAGGTTGGGCGGGTGGTCGTAAAGACGGTGAGCTAGGTTCTTGAGGCAAAACTGGTATATAAGACCGCGAACCACGAAGATACTCTTCATTGGCTTCTGGGCGCTCTCCGAAGCGTGGGCGAAGCTCATTTGGTTGGAACCCGCGCAAACCTAGTTTTTCTTAGGGACATCGCCGGTAGCCGTGGTCGGCTTTCCCGCAGTAGAAATAGAACGGGTATCGGTCGGCTGTCCACCACGCGTCGGTCTTCCTGAGTGCAGTTGTTCCGGGCGGACGTACTGGACCCCTTCGTGACGTCGGGAGTACCGCAGTGCTAGAGGCTCATGACGTGGAGGCGCGACATACGGGTGAGCAGGTGGCAGTGGTCAGCCGGCCATTGCGGCAAATGTCAGCGTCGGTTCCTCCGGGGCTGCCACGTCGACAGGAGTATGTGTCTGAAAGCCGCGATGTGCTTTTTCTCGAACTGCCCGGCTATAGAAAGCGAGGCCGGGCGCTCGTAGTAGAAAGCAGCTTCTTTTGCTTCTCCCCAGAAGACGTCTCGGATAATCTCGCGGATGCTCAAGATTTTGGAGGTGATGTCACAAATGAATGGCCTGGGGCCAGCGGTGCGGGGAAATTGCTGGTAGTGATTGGCTCTCGCAATGAGAACGCGTTGAATGTTCAAATCCTCCGTTACAGAAGCTTCGCCGGTCGCAGGTGGGTTGCACGCAAGGCCTCTGAAGATGTTTTTTACGCTGCGCATGAGAACCTTTTGCTTCTCTTCCTCCGTCTCCTGAGGGTCGGCGAGTACACTAAGCTGTAGGGCGTCTTGTCCTCGTTCTCGTTGGTGCCTTGCGGCTTTGTTCAAAAAAGGGTTCTCTGCACTTTCTTGTCTGTGCTGACTGCCGAACGCCCGTCGATGCTCTTCTTTCAGCTGGTCCCCTGAGGTAATCGAGATTTCATCAATCTCTACCCAGTGTCGCGCCGTCCTCTCCAGGAAAAAGTGCATGGTCTGAAGGCTCTGTTGTGGCGTTTACCCTTTGTGCTGATCCACTCGCTCGTATTGGCTGAGCCAGTCCTCGGTGTCTTCGTAGACGTCGCACTGGAATAAAGCAAGCTTCCGTGGTGCGATGGGCATAAGAACGCGGAAGGGTGGTCGAAACCACCGGCGTTGTCGTCATCTTGATCTTCTTTTACTTGCACATCAGGAAATCGACTTCGGAGCCAGGCCTTGGGTACGGCTGGCGTCTGGCTCAGATTTCGGGCTCGTCAATGTAGATTAGTTCTCCAGTTCTTAAAACAAATCGAGTCTGACATATCTTCTGAGGGTTGCGTTTCTCGGGCATGCAGTGAGGCACCCCGCACCTCCCTAGAAATGTCATGATTGAAAGGCAGAGAGGGGTTAGTGCAGTAGAAAGCTAAGCCCTTAATAGCACGAACTTGTGACCCAAACAAACACCAGAGGCACAGACGTCGCGGGCGTCGAAAGCGACGTGGTGGTTAGATCTAACTCTGGCGAAGGCCTGCCCGTCTTTAGCCATGGGCAGGCTTTTCCATTGCAAGGATAGTGTAAATCGTGTACCATCCTGAAAGTTATGGAATAATATTGTGCACAAGCGACAAATAGAGGCAACTTGCCAGTTCCTACTGGATCTCTACGGAAACTAACGACAAAATAAAAAAGAGTTTGGGTGTGCGATTTGAAACCCGCACTGCCGCGTGAAATTCGGGCACGCTTGCCGCTGCGCTACTTCTCGCCATGTGCGTCCGATAATGCAGCAATATCTTCAGCCTGATCCGTCTTAGAGGTGAGGATAGTTCTATCAACCAAAATGTTTTCTTATACAACAGAGTATGAAATAAAAAAGATATTTAGTTGTTGTGCTTCGCTACCTTTCTCTTCAACTTTTTGAGAAGCACAATGTAATATAGACGCATATCATGCATATAAATCATACAGGCTAAGCTATATGCTCTAGCGATGTTATGAATTTTCTTGCTGTTTTAAATCGTTCATGTCTAAATGATGTGACGTCAAGTGCACCTATTAATAAAATTGATAACATTTATCCTTGTAACCCAAGATATACTAAACGAATAAAAATAAAGATTATTCACTTGAAATAGACGATAAAAAGTGAGCTCATTTGCGAATGAAGAACCTGGTTAGAATAGAACCTTGAGCGATTTGGTGATACGAGTTTATATGAGTAGCATCAGTGGGGTATAAGGAAGGACAAGAGGAAAGGACACATAGAAGGCCAAACACAACGCTATGTTTCTCCAATGAGTCTTCTCTTTTTCCTTGTTTATATGGCGCTGTTTCATAATAAATAATAATAAATACTAATGATAAAAATACCTGGTTGTGTGTATGGACAAATCAACCAGCAGAAATGCATCTAAAACAAAACGATAAACATCTATTCTTCTCACGAGCCGTAAAAAACCATTAGTCAACAAAAATGCCGAAAATGTGCAAGAGATAACTATACAGTAACCAAAAGTAGTGCGGAAATTAACGATGTGTCATAAAAAAGATTTGGATATTTTGACTGCTGTGTACCAGACTTTATGTAACCGATTGTGGTGCATGCCACAAATATTGACTGTTCTGTGTGAACCCTTATGTAACCCTCTTCTGCTTGGATGGTGAAAAACCATCTGCAGTTTTTCGTAAATAAATATAAAAAAGTAACAACATCAAACAGTCAAATCTAAAAGCCTTTCGGAACAAAACAATCATCGAAATAAAATGGGAGAGATAGAACACCACACACTATGAGTGCATCAGTGCTAAAATAAAGTTAGTTGGCCAGCGAGTAGGTAAGTGGAAACATGTTCTTGAATGAGTGTGACCTATCTTGCCTACTTGCAGCAGGGGGAAGAGGAAGGGTGTTGATACACAGCCCTGGAGGCCAGCCTTGCGCAATTCGCGAGAAGCGAATGCAAGACCGCTTTATGGTCTGCTAAAAGTATGTTTCCTTTTTTGTGTGTTTTCAGGTAACTGAGTCCTCGTGGGTTGTCTAAGCACTTGTAGGGTCGGGCATCTTCAAATAGGGTGCCGGAGGTTGACAGTTTAAGTCAGAAGCCTGCTTTAGATACACCGTGTGCATCAATAGTTTTTTTTTTATGTTTTCTGTCCGAAGAGCGCTTGTATGCCTATGATGAGTGCGGCACCGGTCCATATCCTCAGGTGTGTTGAACAACCGCCCACCGGCTATTGCCATTCGAGACCGGGTCCCCCTCCTCCCCAATGAGAAGCCGGAACGGTTCGCGCCTTTTCTTCCTCGCAAACCGCATTCCCTCCTCGTTGTCGTAGTGCTCTTCCCAACCTACCAGCTTTGATCAGTGTTCGGGGAGATGATTGTAGGCTTCCCACGCTGCGCTGTGGGCCAGCTCGTTGCCACGCCTACCCTGATGATCACAAATCTGCTTGCGTATCAGTTTATGGCCATTTCATCGAAGTTTCCTTACGATTACAGTGATGTCCGTATGTTCCATCGAGCAAGCGTCTCTGGACTCTAGCAAAGAAATAGCAGCAGTGCCTGATGCTGCGCTTCCTTAACTGTCAGCGTTGCGCACTCTGTAATATACGAATCATCATGCGATTGCAGTGTGATCGCCCTGCTGTAAAGCGTCAGTATAGAATCGCTGCGTCGTTCCGTCACTCACGATCTCTTCCTCCCTTTCTAAATGGGTCAGCGTATATTGCTCTATGCATGAAGCCATAATTGTTTTGAAGTGGGCTGGTTTGTACTAAAGTCTCAGATAAGAGCTTCCTTCAAGCAGTGACATTCGTTGAAACGCCGACTGCGTGGAGGTGCAGGTTTTAGGAAGCGAATGGCAGCGCACAGTAGAAGTTTGAACTGAAGGCCGCATTTTTCTTCCAGCGAAATGCGATTTCTCATTTGTATTGGTTGTCGCTACTTGTAAAGGAAGAATCAAGGAACTTAAGTTCGAACTAGACTGAAGTGTGCTGGTGTTGTGACGTTGCGGCGCAGTCCTCACCATGCACTTTCGCTAATCTTGTTCACTAATTACGTCCCCTTTTCTCATTGCGTAAGAGGTAAAGAGCCTCCAAGCACGCTTACAATGACGCGTCGTTGTTCTCGCGCACTGCTCTTACGATTGCACCGAATGCGTAGTAACATAGTTTTGTTTACCCAGTATGCACAACGTACGCGACAGACTAAAACCAAGGCGCTGCGACGACGTGGTCCGCACAAAAACCAACGCCTGGGAGAAAAGATTGGCTCTTCAAATCTTGACTGTATACGAAACGTAGACTGCAATTTAGGGAAGCTATGGTGGGTACATCAGAAAACGCCCGCGCCAGGGTGGACAAACTGCTTCTTCGAAGAAAACAAACTCCTGCGCTAAATGCTCCCGCATTTAACCGAGGCGATGTTGGCATAATATTTTTGTGTATCACCACAAACAATGGTTCGACTCGGTCGTATATAGGCAACGCCATCAACGGCGTGCAGGAGCATTACACTTTCCGCACACGCGCCCTCTTTTGCTCAACATACCAACGTGACCGTGCCTTCCCGCGATTGCGTGTCTTCATATCAGGACGGAGTAGGATTTTTCGTACTTTGATATAAAAAAGGCAACCTGCACCCAGCGTGTTTTTTGCTTGTGTTCTCATGTAGACGCGACCCGCTGGACTGGTTGGAACATTTCATTCAACTGCGTCTATGGAGTGTCGGGGCAGCGACGCTAACCAAGTCCTATGTTCTTTGTATATCTCTGGCTAGGATGTCAGTGCGTTTGAAGACGATCCGGCTACTGCGATGGGAAGATTGCCGCCAATTTCGTTGAATGATGAAGTCAATATGATATGTATTTTTAGCGCCTCGCTTTATGTATCATGATCTTCGCTTTCTGGCAGAACAAACTGGTACTATTTTGCT